>APFE031350933.1:92709-112307 GCA_000404065.3 Pinus taeda
ATGGAACAAGAGGTACAAAAAATGTTAAAAGCAGGCATTATAGCACCAATCAGATTCTCTGATTGGATTTCAAATTTAGTTCCTACAAGGAAGAAAACTGGGGAAATTAGGCTCTGTGTTGATTTGAGAAACCTCAACCAAGTATCATTAAAAGACAACTACCCCTTGCCCAAGATGGATCACATCCTGCAGAGAGTAGTTGGGGCCTCAAGGATTTCCTTGCTTGATGGGTTCTCAGGTTTTAACCAAATCCCGGTCCATCCTGATGATCAGGACAAAACTGCATTTACAACCCCATGGGGAACCTTTAAATATGTTAAAATTCCTTTTGGCTTAAAAAATGCAGGGGCTACATTCCAAAGAGCAATGGATATTGCTTTTTCTAAAGAGATTCATGACTTTCTTGTCATTTATTTAGATGATCTCACACCTTTCTCCAAATCTGACCAAGACCACTTAAAACATCTAAGGCAAATATTCACAACTTGCAGGAAATATGGAATTTCCTTAAATCCTAAGAAATCCTTGTTTGGTCTAGAGGAAGGTAAACTGTTGGGTCACATTATCTCCAAGGATGGCATCAGAATTGATCCAGACAGAATCCAAGCCATCTTACAAATGCCTCATCCAAGAAATATAAAGGAATTACAAGCCTTTCTGGGTAAAATCAACTTTCTAAAAAGGTTTATCCCAAACCTAGCTGAGCTTCGTAGATTGCTCAATAACATGCTTAAAAGGGATTCAAAAGTAAAGTGGACAGCAGAAGCAAATCAAGCTTTTGAAGGCGTCAAGTTTGCCCTCACCCAAACCCCTGTCTTAACCAACCCTCAGTTTGATAGAGGGTTCATCATATTTTCCTTTGCTTCCCAACACACAATTGCTGCAGTTTTACTACAGAAGGATGACCAAGGAAATGAGAAACCCATTGCTTTCTTTAGTAAAGCTCTTAGAGATGCACCCCTCAAGTACCAGATTATGGAAAAACAAGCATATGCTTTGGTAAAAGCTATTAAAGACTTTAGGATTTACATCCTATACTCCCATGTAATAGCCTATGTACCAAGCCCCATTGTCAAAGATATACTCACTCAAGAAAACTTGGAGGGTAGAAGGGGAAATGGATTGCAAATATCCTGGAATTTGATATTGAAATAAAACCTACAAAACTTATAAAAGGGCAAAGATTGGCCAAATTAATGTCTGAAACAAATTTCCAAGCCTTGGACATCAATCAACTGGACAGTGAATCGGCGCTGGCGACTCCAAACATCAATGTAACCTTTGAACAATCCCCCTGGTATTCTGATATTTGTTATGTGTTACAAAACTTGTGTGCTCCCCCAGGGCTGTCCAGAACAAAATGTAGGTTCTTAAAAATGAAAGCTTTGAAATTATGTGTCATGGAAGAAAATCTGCTTTGGAAAAACCATGAGGGCATCCTATTAAACTGTCTGATTGAAAATGAAGCTAACAAGATCATGCAAGAATTTCATGCAGGAGATTGTGGGGCGCATCTATATTGGAAGTCCACTGTAGACAAAATACTAAGAGCTGGATACTATTGGCCCACTATATTCTCTGATGTCAAGAAATTCACCACTGCATGTCACAAATGTCAAGTATTTGAAGGAAAGAGACAATTACTGCCACTACCTCTAAAACCTATTGCAACAGAGAGACCATTTCAGCAATGGGGCTTGGATTTCATTGGAGAAATCAATCCCTCATCTTCAGGCCAACATAGATGGATACTAACAACAACAGACTACTTCACAAAATGGATTGAGGCAATCCCATGCAGACAAGCAAATGACTCCACTATCATTCAATTTCTTGAGACCAATATCCTTGCCAGATTTGGATGCCCTGATAAGATAATAACTGACAATGCTGCTGCTTTCAGATCCAAAAAGATGGTCAGCTTCTATCACAAATTCCACATAACTTTGGGCCATTCTACTGTATATTATCCCCAAGGAAATGGCCTGGCAGAATCATCAAACAAAAGCTTGGTAAATATGATAAAGAAGGTGTTGGAGGAGAACAAGAAGAATTGGCATAAAAAACTTGTCAATGCCTTATGGGCAGATAGATTAACAACCAAAAGATCAATTGGGGTCAGCCCATATGAGTTAGTCTATGGATTAGAAGCCAAATTCCCCTCATCACTAGGGATCCCTGTTATGAAGCTACTCCAAGAAAGTCAAGATGAGCCCAATAATATGAAAAGAAGGGTGAATCAAATTAAATGCTTACAGCGAACCAAGGACCATGTTTATAACAGAGTTCAGATCTTACAAGAAAAGCTCAAGAAAGCTTTTGATAGAAGGACCAAGGCTGAGGATTTTAACATGGGTGACAAACTTCTCAAGTGGGATTCAAGGAGAGAAGACAATGGAAAGCATGGAAAGTTTGATTCCCTTTGGAGAGGACCATTTCTCATCCAAGCAGTACAAGAAAATAACACCTACTTTCTTGAAAATCTTGATAAAACTGATTTGGATGAAGGTCCTGTCAATGGCAGGATGCTGAAACACTATTTTGACTACCTTCCATAAATGCAGTATGGTTTCCCTTGTACATAATTTACTATACATAGCGTCTTCTCTAAGTATGTGAATAAATTGATTTCAAGAATCTTGTAGAGGCAGGAGAAGATTGTGCTTCAGCAAGTTTTATAAATATGACAGTCTGCAATTTTGAGGTTTCAAGGATGAAAAAGCTCCAAGTTTTGAAAGGAGTAGCCAAAGGGCCAAGGCACACTGACCTGCTGTTCTTGGTCTTTCAAAGAAGAAAATCCATCCCCATGTGGAGCCACTGCTGGATACCTATACCAATAGGTTTCATATTTCATGATTGGAAAATTGAAATGCCAAATATGCTCTACTTTGCTGATACAAAGATCCCATATTTTTCAAGGAAAGACAAGGTGTGTACATGCCTTCATGCCTATTAAAGTTTTGATGGATGATCCCACAATCTAATCTGGATCATGCCATGTTTCAATTTTGGTTGTAGAATAGAGAAATAAATTTGTCCAAACTGTTTAATCTTGGCAGATCAGTAGTTAGGAAGAGAAACTAAGGTTCCCAACTGCTTAATCTGGGGCCTTGGAAGAAATAAGGGTAGTACTAGATAGGACATCAAAGGAAAAAGGCCACTGGAAAAGAAAAGGCACATAAACGGTCTGCAAGTCTAAATGCACCCTCCAAGAAGAAACAAAAAAATGCTAGGCAAGTAGGGGGTAGGTAGATGAGGTTGCAGAAATGGAGGGCCATCACCAATTGGCCTATTAAGTGCAAAAAACTTATGCCAGTCAGGGTGTGGAATCAAAGAAAAAGAATGAAGGACAAGCACTGGAAGCATGACTAACTTCCCCAGTTTTCCCCCAGAAGTCATTTCTTACTAACATCCCCAGGGGCCTTGAGATCTGCTCAGGTCTCCAGTCCTTCTCTTTACATCACAAACCACTTGGCCAAACCATGGAGTTCAAGCATGAAAAGAAGCCACATTTCTTGTGTAAAAACATCCTGGTTGTATCATTTTCATCTACCCTCAATACCGTAAAGTCCAGTTCCATTTTACTTGGTTTCACCCCTTCACTCACCTCACAAAACATATTAATCACTAACCTATGTTACAGCTCCTGAATTTCCCCCTTCCCCCAGTGCTGGAGATAAATCCCTTCCTTGGGAAATATTAACCCCTCAAGGGTTAGTATTAGCCCTAAGCCCTCCTAAACAAATATGGAATCAAGAAAACTATGGTTGAAAGGGGCAAAAACACCTTCCCTGCCCTTAATAACCCTCTTTCCCCTTTCTCTGCCCTAAACCCTTCTTTATAAAGTTTGAAATAATAAACTTTTATAAAAAGCGCGGTCAAATAAACCCCAAAAAACCCAAAAAACCTATGGTTATAAAGCCCCCCGCGCCCATTTACTAAACAATTATTCAATTAAATGGGCGGGTCCCCGCTGTTTAATGCGCTGGCATATCCCGATCGCCGCCAGCCGTCAAATCTCCCACCCCGCCATCCAACGGTGGGCGGTCGATCCGCCCACAAAGCTGCCCGGCCTTTTCCGTCCGGGGGATGGGCGGTATTGCCGCCGTACCCCTGCCATGCGTCAAGCGTGGGAGTTGTTCGCTGCCCCCCCCCCCTCCAAACCGCTTACCGCCTAAGGGCCTGCCGGGAGACCGCTTACCACCCTACCCCTCACACTAACGTCACACCTTCATCAGTGTGACGTCACCCCACTTTTCCGCTGCTGTGCCTCCACGTAACCCCTGCCCCGCGCATTGCCCTGTCCTCCCTGCCACTATGTGAATGCCACCTGGGCGCCCACGTCACCTCTTCCGTACCGGGCCCCATGATGACGTCAGCATGACGTCATCACAAAAAGGCGCCAATTTACCCGAAATGCATAAAAAGGCGTGAAAACCGTTATTTCTTATCATTTTCTGCAAAACAACCCGGAGCTCCGCTGAAGGCGAAATTCAAATTCCAACGGTCGAAAAGCAAAAGTGATCCGCTAGAATTGTTGCCGCCCCCATTGTCGACTCAACCGCACACAATTCAACCAGTTCGACCACTGCAAATGCCCGTACGCCATTAAAACAGGTATTTTACCGCAAACATCCTTTTGTCCCCTGTTCTTCATACAAATCCTATTTCCTGCTCAATACAACTTAATTTAAGAACCCACATTGCTGAAATTCACCTCAGAAAACTACCAGAGAAACCTCTGTAACCCGTGCACAAAAGAAATTTCAGGGAAACTTGTGACCCGCGATAAAAACCTGCCTAGTTTTTCACAAAAAGCAGCTAAAGAGCTAAGCTACAGGTGGGAACAAATGAGTTGACATTTCCCTCACCTCTGCTAAAGCACTCCTTTGCAAGTAACCAGCTAACCAGCTCAAAAACACTCTGTTTCCTCAAATAGAGTGCCCCACAGATTAAATAAGCCTGTGACAGCCCCCTTGAACTACCAAAACTGCTCACTGCAAATAGAGAGCAGTAGACCATTCCTCAGAACTCACACCAAGCCTGGAACACAGTAAAACCACCAGCAAAAACCAAGACAATGGCAACTTCAACTGCTCTGGATGTTTTGCCCATAAATCCACCCAACAGGGAGCTAGAGGCTATACCTTTGGTGGAAGATGATGCTCTCATCACAGATTTTGTGGCAGAGAGAAATCATTTGCAGACATATTGTCAATTGAGAAACAGTCACCTGGACAACAATGACCTGTATGGGGTTTGGCAGTCTAATCTGCCCACTTACTTTCTGCCCTCTGTCAACACTTTCCCAGAAATCATCCATCTGTGTGCAGAGAACTATGACCAGAAGCTCAGGGCTGTGAAGTCTCCATCTGGGAGCATCCTCTTCTATATAACTCCAGACTCCATCAACCAGATGCTCAACTACAAGCAGACTCAGTTATTATACCCCTTATCCATGGACTATTTGCTGGATGTGGGCTCCAGACTTTCTGATTCAGACATTAATGCCATAGCCAGGAAATTCATGAAGGCAGACTGCCAGCCCTCTGGGCCACCTCCTTTCTCATATGAAGATTTCAATGAAGTTGGCAAGCTATTGATAGACATGTTGACCTCTGTGCTAGGGTTCACCACAAACAAACATGTTGATATAACTGTGCTAGTCATCCTCTCTGCATACAGCCTCATGAAGCCCCCTGCTATGAAATACAACTATTCCAAGTACATTTCCATCAAGATACATGATCAGTTGACAAGGCTAGACAGGGAGGCAATATTCAAATATTCCTCATACATCTACCACTTATTCTTTTACTACTAGACATATAGCTTCCAATGCTCAATCAAGAAGCTAGACTCACAGGGTGAGAGAAGGTCTGTGATTTTCTGGACTTCAGTCTTCCACCAAGTCCAGAATTCCCCCTACTCATACTGTGAGTTCATCGATCAATTTGTATATCCAGTCATCTACCTCTTAAAGACGACTCCTCCTATGAGACTATCCAAGGATATGCAGAAGATTTTGCAGCTGTCAAGAAGCTACAAAATTGGTGATTGGTACTTGTACCAAAACCACTCTGTCATCAGAATTTATGGTTGTGAGCTCTGTCCCTACAGGCTCCCAAAGTATGTCCCCATGAGGCTATTTGCTCTGGAGTATTATAGGCAGCTTATAAACTCTGACCTGACACACTTTCACAGTGCCAAGAAGAAGGCCAACCTGAAATTCAGAGATCACTTAGGCCCATTTACAATGAACAAAAAAGATGGTTGGCAAGAAGCTGACCAAATACTAGGGCAGCAACTTAAACTTAAGAGAAGTTTCTGGTGGGTCCCTTATGACCTTGAAGGTTTCATCAGTGCAAGGAGGGTTAAATATAGGCTACTAGCCTATAAACATGCCCCACTCCCTCAAGTACAACATTTTGCTAATCAAGATGAATGGGTGCCTGGAACAATAATAGAGGAATTGAATCAGGAAGAAATAATGGAGCAAAATGTAAAGGACTTAGAAAAGACTCTTGACTTGGACTCTTTTCAACAGGTCTCCAAGCAAACAGTCCAAGCAGGAGAAGGCACCTCTACTGCCCCAACAACACAGGACATCGAGCAGGCTCCAGCTACAACAACGACCACAAAAGGAAAGGAGAAAATGGATGAACATCAGCAGATAGAAACAAGGCAGCCTAGTGCCTCAAAAGACCAGCAAACAGGACAGGCCCCTCCCCTGCAAACTGAACAAATGCAAAACCCAGTGTTGCAGACCCCTCTAAATGATGAGAGAGGGAAGAAGAGGGATAGAGAAGAAACCACACCTCCCACAGGGTCATCACAGCAACCAGAGGCCAAGAGGCCGAGAATAGACCCTGAGGCCGAAGGAGACATAAGTGAAGAGCTGGCAGAAAGCCACAGCAGGGCAAAACAGACAAGCCAACATACTGCCACTAGCTCATTTTAGCTAGAACAGGCTCAACAGCACACCGTGGAGGTATCTTCCTCCAGACAGCAGGGCAAGAAGCCAGCCACAGTCAAAGAGGGTTTCAAGGAGATCAAGGCAAAAATGAGCTGCTAAGAGTGCAGCTATATGAGCAGTTCCTCAACACAACCCCAGCCAAGAAGCAAAGATTAATGGCTGCCTTTGATCTCAAAGAAGAAAAGATGATATTCACTCATCTGAAGCCCAAGATCCCAGACCCAAAGACCACAGCAGATTATTACAAGACTAATCTAGAGGTCTTTGCCAAAGACATACACCCCATGGATCAAATTGAGCTACATAAGCAAACTGGGGAGATGGTGTATGCAACACTTGCTAACAGGGCAATGCTGGCCCATCAGCTAAAGGAATCATTGAAAAACACAAACAGACAGCTCGATTTGGAGAGGTTGTCCTCCTCCGCCAAAGATAACAGAATAAAAACTTTGGAGAATATAATTATTGATTTGGGGCATGACCCAAAAAATCCAAAGGGTGTCAAAGCCCTTATAAAGAAAAAGGAGGATGATATAGCTGCATTGAGGAGGCAGGCAAAATTGCCTCCTACTATCCACCCTGACACAGCAGAGCTTGTACAAGAAAAACAGGTGGATAATGCTATCGAGTTGCTCCTGGTCATGAACCAGAGGATACTGTAGATGGAGGCAGAATTGGTAAAAGCTATGTAGGACAAGCAAGGGGAATCTGCCTCCCAGCCACCACAGACCTCAACAAACCTCCAATCTGCCCCTCCAGCAAAAATAACAGCAGCTCCTCCTACTGCTCCAGCACCTACCACAGCCACATCAGCAACTGGAGCAACTGTAGAAGCCACAGCAGCAGCAGAATCCAGCCTGAGCATGGAAGAGTTAATGAAGGCTGTCAAAGAGCTGGAGAGCCAGGTCACAGAAATAAATGCTGCCAAGGAAAAACTGGCCAAGCTGGAGGCCAGTTATGACAAGTCAAAAATGACTGTGGCAGAAAAACAGAGGGAAATAAAGGTCTTGGAGGCCAAAGTAAAAACTCTAGAAAAGGAGTTGATGCTAGGCAACACCCTAGCAGAAATAGAAAAGATTATTTGGGCCAAGATTTGCTAATCTATGCAGGACCAATGGAGGTCCATTCAAGCCATTTTTGAACAGGTAGAGCTAATAGAAATAGCTCACATAGAGATTCAGAGAGCCAGGATAGCCCTGGGAATAATGCCTGAGCAGGCCACCAAAATGATTCACTTCCTTAATAACCGCACTAGGGAAGAACTGGCTGCTTTACAAATAACCAGCAGGACAGAGACAATCCTCACTGCCAAAAAGGTACTAACGTTGAGGAATTTCACCCAGACACTAGAGAGGAAGTGCCAGGAAATGAAAGCAGAAATAGATGAATTCAGAGCCAAAATGGCTATTTTATACGATAAAGGACTTCCAAGCCTAGTAACTGGTACAGGACAGCTACTACCATATAAGCAGTATATGACAAGGGTCAACAGCTATGTAGAAAACTAGATCACAGCCTCCAGCAGCTCCATAGAAGAAACAGGGCCTCCATCTGGGCAGACCCTCTATGACAAGCTGGAGAATCTATTCTTCATAGAGCATGAGATTAATCATCTATTTGAGGTGCCTCCTAATTTTTATAGACACACAGAGGCAGATGAGACAGTGGTGAAGATGAGAAGACATCAGTTACCCCCGGCTGATTGGTGGCAAGCAATGTTGGAGATTTTGCCTAGATAATTCCACTTTGCTAGTTTGCCTTTTTTGATACAGGTCAGCAGAACAGGTCAGCACACAGGTACAGCAAGCAGCGTACAGGTGACTCAGCAATCCACTCAAATATCAGGCCAGAATGAACGCAGCATTTAAAGCACTGCTACCGCCTATTTTGTATAGCCAAAAAGGTCAAATCTGTCTGACAAAGGAATGTCGGCTATCTCATCATTTAAAGTTACATTTATGTACCATTTACTTTTTGTAAGAGAGTTGGTGGTGCAATTTATTGCACCATAACTCT
Organism: Pinus taeda; assembly: GCA_000404065.3. Classification (NCBI taxonomy): domain Eukaryota; kingdom Viridiplantae; phylum Streptophyta; class Pinopsida; order Pinales; family Pinaceae; genus Pinus; species Pinus taeda. The sequence goes on from APFE031350933.1 coordinate 101,702, forward strand.
CCACTAAGATATTTCATACCCTATTTTGTATATATATCCCCTCAGATAACGCATTGAGCGTCGGTTGTAATAGAATTCTTCCTAAAGACCTCTGATGTATACTGAAGACTTTTTGATAATAAAATTGATGATGGAGATTGCTGGTGTCAATGCTGTTTAAGATGGATATGTAAAGCTCTGTGTTGTTGCAGAATTCCTGTGTCATTTGCTGAATCAATAAGTTTTCTCTTAACTGTGTATGTGTTTCCTGTTATTCCATAATTTCATGTTTTTCTTAATCTTGGCAAATAGAGAAAAAGAATAGCCTAGGATTTGGTCCGAACACCCTATGCTCAATCTCTATTTCTAAATATGTTTTCTGCTAGATTAGCCAGAGATATGAATTCTTAATTGCTCATATTTAAACTTATCCTAAACATGGTGAATACTGTTTAAGAATTCTTAACTGCTCTTAAGCATTACTTTCATGTTTTCTTCATTAGCATAGTGGAAGATTCTTAATTGCCTTTCACTTACTAATTTTTCCACTCTTCACCAACAAATCTGATATATTGTTTTAACACATGCCTAACTTGCTCTGCAGCAACACTTTGTATCCACACATCCATCTCCCAGAGCACTAATATCTCAAACTCCATTGCCCAATGGAACAAACTGTCCTGTAATTCTATATTTCAGTTCTAAAGGAAATCATCAACCCACCAAAATCAAACAAACAATGCATCATAATCATAACTAGTCTAAACACTCATCAAACAAAGTTAAAACTATAAGAGAGAGCCCTCTCTGGTTACAGGTAGACTAGGACCTATAGCTACAAGATTGGTTAGTGGTTACCTCGGCAGCCATTCCCTTGGGAGTCAAAGGGAACAACCTGAGTGATAACATAATGGCGACTCCACTGGGGAGTTCAGGATCTAGAGAGTACTGTGTGTCTACCAAAAATTACACTTAAAGTCTGAATATCAGTCAAGAAGCCTTCAAAACTGTTCCTGTACCAACATTTGCAGCCTTAAGGAAGAGCTGACTCAGATATCCTTTATACTTAGTTGCAGATACACAGAGGCTTTCAAACTCCTATCCAGTCCTTGCAATACAAATCTTTTCCAAAACTTGAAAGGACTAGCTCGGAAGCTGGCTCCCAAGAAGAACCTTCTATACACTAGGGCTAATCCTGACCCAAACCCTCCAACTTTCTTTGAAAATCCTAATACAATCTCCAAACTCCTTAAGAAGCAGCAAAAACCAGATAATCTTGCTGACCTTAGTCCAGAGACAGTTCACCCTAACCCCATCTCCAGCCCAATCAAAGTACTTTTCCGTTCCACCACTAATTCCCCTAGTTCTCCTTCCACATCTCAAAGCCCTCCACCCACATCTTCTTCCCCCATACACACTCCTTTGACCAACACTCTAAATTCTTCTATACCTATTACCCCTGTAATACCCACTGTTCCTTTTATCCCAGTTGTCCTTGTTAATCCCCAAAACCTTGTGAATATGGCTATGAGGTATGCACCTCTGCAATACCTGCCATCCTGTGCTCTACCTCAGGAAATTACCAAGCCAAAAATCTCATATTTTGACTCCACTGGCCCTTACTCTGCTATTACAGCATGCTAAGAGAATGCAGGATCATTTTTGAAAACTATGAGATAAGATGATGAAGGTGTTGAGGATGAGATCTGTGTCCAAAGCTTGACAGGAGATGTTCGAACTTGGTTCAGATCACTTCCTGCATAATACCATCACCACCCTGATGAGCTTTACCAATCCTTCACAAAAGTGGATTGAAGAAGAAGTATCCTACATATACTTTGGTGAATTATGACATGATTAAGAGAAGGTCCTCAAGAGACAGATTCGTGGGGAATACTGTGCCAGGGTAATAATGTATATAATGAATACCCCAAAACCTGAGACCTCCCCCTGATTTGGCCTTAGTACAAATTTCCAGATGGATTTGACCCTGATATGGCTTACCAATTTTAAAAGAAAGAAGCCCCCCAAACCCTGTGAAGAAGCTCAGAAGGTTGCTGTCACAGTTGAGGCAACCTATTTCTAAGAGGAACAGGGCTAGATTAGAAAAAGAGTTGCCTTTAAAAGAGGAACCTCAGCCTTTGACCCAAAAATTAGATGCAATAATTTTCTGGTATGAAGAGGGTTGGGTGACAGGGTTTAGAATCTGTGGAAGGAAGTCTTCATGGGGAACATGCCATAAGCAACTCCCAACAGGAATCCAAACTTTAGGAGGAATCAGAACCCTAATGTGGGTAAGGCTAATAATGATCCAGAAATAAGACCTCCATTTCAAGAAAACTATGCTGAAACATCCACACCAGAAGAGCAAATGGATGATACCCATATCCACCTAATGGGTCTTGATGATGAGCACCAAGTCTTCCTAAGTCAAGAAGATCATGAAGAAGAAGACAGTAAACAATTCCAAACAAAGTCAGGTGAATCATTTGATTTCAAACAAGGCTATGACACAGTTGTCTATGAAGTCCATAAACAATACAAATTAAGAAGTAGGACTGTAAACATAACACAACATGAAAAAACCAAGGAGAGACTACAGCCCAAGACTGCCATAGTAATAGAACCAATGAATACAACTGATTCACTCACAAAGGAAGTAACTATTGAAGAAGTTACTGAACAAACACAGAATCCACAAGCTGCATCATCTGTACAACCAAATCCAAGCAAAAAGCCTCAACAGGCAAATGAAAAACACAAGCCCCAAGATCAAGAAGAAACTTTGCCAAATAAAGAAAAGGTGGTCACCCACAACACTAAGGCCTAGTTTGAAAACCCTTTGACTTGGAAGCTGAAATTGGCAAACTGAAAATAGTTGTTCCTCTTGCAGAGCTAGCCAAAAATGACATCTATAAACAATAGATTGAGAAGTCTCTCCAACTCAATCAAAGCAAAGACAATGTAAATGTGTTGGATGACACCCCTGAATTACTGTTTGGTCCAGAGGTTGATGGGAAAACAACAGGTACAGGGATATTACCATTTTATGTTAGCCTGCATATCCATGACAAGATATTACACAATGCAATGTTTGACTCAGGTGCCTCTCATAACCTGATGCCAAAATCTGTCATGGAAAGGCTAAATCTAGATATTACTAGGCCATACAAGGACCTGTTCTCATTTGATTCTAGCCAAGTTAAATGTCTAGGCCTGATAAAAGACTTATGTGTATCCTTGGTCCAATACCCAAATAAAACAATCTTGATGGATGTGGTTGTTGCTGATATCCCAACCAAATATGGGATGTTATTATCAAGATCATGGGGGGCTAAACTTCAAGGGTCCCTTCAATTGGACATGTCATATGCTACAATCATAGTCTTTGGTCAACCCAAGAGATTGTACAGAGAGTCACTAATGAAGTACATGGTCAGCACTGTGGAAAAGCCTCAAAACTTCCCCATATATGCTATCCATTCTGACATAGACTCATATATTTTGTTCAATGACAGTACAGGTAACACAAACAATGAAGAAATCTAGACAATCAAAACAGATAAGAATATCAATGAGGGAAATCCTGACTTAGAAACATTGAATGAGTCAAAAGATGGAAGTATTCTGAAGGACAGGTCAAATGACAATGAAACCAAGACACCTAAACAAAAGCAGGAGTCTAGTAAACAAACCGTTCCTCTAGAAACAAAACTGACCCCACCAAATCAGAAGACTATCCCAGAAATCAAACTAAATAAACAACCTAAACTTTAAAGTCCAGACCACAGAGATATTACTCAACCTCCCCTAGAACATGAAAACCCATGGTTCCTGGAATTTGATGGATCAGTTAACAAGTTAGGGGCAGGAGCTGGAGTTTGGATTCATAATAAAGAAAACAGCCATGCAGAAGGCAGAGCCTATAGATTAAACTTCAAATGCACTAATAACATGGCTAAGTATGAGGCTCTCCTACTAGGCCTCAAGTTAGTACAATCCCTACAAGCCACAAAAGTATCTATTCTAGGGGATTCTGACCTAGTCATCCAACAAGTGAAAGGCAATTTTGTCACCAATGACAAAAGACTCAGGTTTTATAGGTCTGCTGCCACTGAGCTACTAGAGTCCTTCACTGAATTCCAAATTACCAAAATTCCTAGGGCTCAGAACCTTCATGCTCATAGTCTAGCCACATTTGCAAGTACCTGCAAGCTGCCTTTTGAGCCCCATCACCGTTTTACAGCCGAAGTAAAGCACAGACCATTTGTTCCAAACAATGTAAAGGACTGGCAGGTGTTTGATAATGAAACACAAATAAACAATTTTCTGACTTTACAAGAAGAGTTTTCAGCTCTAAACATAGACACTGAGACAGAAAATCAACCACAAATACATGGTAAACACAATAACCAAGCAATATCACCCAAAACAGCTAATCAAATGCTACATCCTACAATCTTCAACCAACACAACATAGAAGAAATCCAGCAAGGCAAATGTGAGGATTTAGCTGATTATGAAACAGAGGTGATACAATTAAAAGATAATTTTCTTCCAATAGGCTTAGCTCCCTTGGAAGACATTTTTTACTCCAATGATGTTCCCAATAAACCAAAACTGCAACCCCTAAACACTACCATAGAAGAGCATAACACTGGGACAGTTGAACAACCCAAAATCATAAAACTATCTGCTGCATTGCCTCCTAACCAAAAGCCCAAATACATTGACCTATTTAAAGAATTTCAAGATGTGTTTGCATGGAGTTATGAGGATCTAAAATCCTATGATACCTCTGTAATACAACACACCATCCCACTCAAGCCAAATCAGAAGCCCTTTAAACAAAAACTGAGGAGAATTAATCCTATGCTCCTCCCAGCAATGGAACAGGACGTACAAAAAATGTTCAAAGCAGACATTATAGCACCAATCAGATTCTCTGATTGGGTTTGAAATTTAGTCCCTACAATGAAGAAAACTGGGGAAATTAGGCTCTGTGTTGATCTGAGAAACCTCAACCAAGTATCATTAAAAGACAACTACCCCTTGCCCAAGATGGATCACATCCTACAGAGAGTAGTTGTGGCCTCAAGGATTTCCTTGCTTGATGGGTTCTTAGGTTTTAACCAGATCCTGGTCCATCCTGATGATCAGGACAAAACTGCATTTACAACCCCATGGGGAACCTTTAAGTATGTTAAAATGCCTTTTGGCTTAAAAAATGCAGGGGCTACATTCCAAAGAGCAATGGATATTTCTTTTTCCAAAGAGATTCATGAATTTCTTGTCATTTATTTGGATGATCTCACACCTTTCTCCAAATCTGACCAAGACCACTTAAAACATCTAAGGCAGATATTCACAACTTGCAGGAAATATGGAATTTCCTTAAATCCTAAGAAATCGTTGTTTGGTCTGGAGGAAGGTAAACTGTTGGGTGACATTATCTCCAAAGATGGCATTAGAATTGATCCAGACAGAATCCAAGCCATCTTACAAATGCCTCATCCAAGAAATATAAAGGAATTACAAGCCTTTCTGGGTAAAATCAACTTTCTGAGGAGATTTATCCCGAACCTGGCTGAACTAAGTAGACTGCTAAATAACATGCTTAAAAAAGATTCAAAAGTAAAGTGGACAACAGAAACAAATCAAGCTTTTGAGGGCATCAAGTTTTCCCTCGCCCAAACCCCTGTCTTAACCAACCCTCAGTTTGATAGAGGGTTCATCATATTTTCCTTTGCTTCCCAGCACACAATTGCTGCAGTTTTACTACAGAAAGATGACCAAGGGAATGAAAAACCCATTGCTTTCTTTAGTAAAGCTCTTAGAGATGCACCCCTCAAGTACCAGATTATGGAAAAACAAGCATATCTTTGGTCAAAGCTATTAAAGACTTTAGGATTTACATCCTATACTCCCATGTGATAGCCTATGTACCAAGCCCTATTGTCAAAGATATACTCACTCAAGAAAACTTGGAGGGTAGAAGGGGAAAATGGATTGCAAATATCCTGGAATTTGATATTGAAATAAAACCTATAAAACTTATAAAAGGGCAGGGCTTGGCGAAATTAATGTCTGAAACAAATTTCCAAGCCTTGGACATCAATCAACTGGACAGTGAATCGGAGCTGGCGACTCCAAAGATCAATGTAGCCTTTGAACAATCCCCCTGGTATTCTGATATTTGTTATGTGTTACAAAACCTGTGTGCTCCCCTAGGGCTGTCCAGAACTAAATGTAGGTTGTTAAAAATGAAAGCTTTAAAATTTTGTGTTATGGATGGATATCTGCTTTGGAGAAACCATGAGGGTATCCTATTAAACTGTTTGATTGAAAATGAGGCTGACAAGATCATGCAAGAATTTCATGCAGGAGATTGTGGGGGGCATTTATATTAGAATTCCACTGTAGATAAAATACTAAGAGATGGATACTATTGGCCTACTGTGTTCTCTGATGTCAAGAAATTCACCGTTGCATGTCATAAATGTCAAGTGTTTGAAGGAAAGAGACAATTACTGCCACTACCTTTAAAACCTATTGCAACAGAGAGACCATTTCAGCAATGGGGTTTGGATTTCATTGGAGAAATTAATCCCTCATCTTCAGGCCAACATAGATGGATTCTAACAGCAACAGACTACTTCAAAAAATGGATTGAGGCAATTCCATGCAGACAAGCAAATGATTCCACTATCATTCAGTTTCTTGAGACCAATATCCTTGCTAGATTTGGATGCCCTGATAAGATAATAACAGACAATGATGCTGCTTTCAGATCTAAAAAGATGGTCAGCTTCTGTCACAAATTCCACATTACTTTGGGCCATTCCACTGCATATTATCCCCAAGGAAATGGCATGGTAGAATCATCAAACAAAAGCCTGGTAAACATGATAAAGAAGGTGTTGGAAGAGAACAAAAAGAATTGGCATAAGAAACTCATCAATGCCTTATGGGCAGATAGATTAACAACCAAAAGATCAATTGGGGTCAGCCCATATGAGTTAGTCTATGGATTAGAAGCCAATTTTCCTTCATCACTAGGCATCCCTGTTATGAAGCTACTCCAAGAAAGTCAAGCTGAGCCCAATGATATGCAAAGAAGGGTGAATCAGATTATATGCTTGCAACAAACCAGGGACCATGTTTATAACAGAGTTCAGATCTTACAAGAAAAGCTCAAGAAAGCTTTTGATAGAAGGGCCAAGGCTGAGGATTTTAACATGGGTGACAAAGTTCTCAAGTGGGATTCAAGGAGAGAAGACAAAGGAAAGCGTGGAAAGTTTGATTCCCTTTGGAGAGGACCATTTCTCATCCAAGAAGTAAAAGGAAATAACACCTACTTTCTTGAAAATCTTGATAAAACTGATTTGGATGAAGGTCCTGTCAATGGCAGGATGCTGAAACACTATTTTGACTACCTTCCATAAATGCAGTATGGCCGCCCTTGTACATAATTTACTATATATAGTGTTTTCTCTAAGTATGTGAATAAATTGATTTCAAGAATCTTGCAGAGGCAGGAGAAGACTGTGCTTCAACAAGCTTTATAAATATGACAGTCTGCAATTTTGAGGTTTCAAGGATGAAAAAGCTCCAAGTTTTGAAAGGAGTAGCCAAAGGGCCAAGGCACACTGACCTGCTGTTCTTGGTCTTTAAAAAGAAAAACAATCCCCATATGGAGCCACTGTTGGATACCTATACCAATAGGTTTCATATTTCATGATTGACAATAAAAGGCCAAATATGCTCTACTTTGATGATACAAAGATCCCATATTTCCCAAGGAGACAAGGTGTGTACATATCTTCATAACGACTAAAGTTTGATGGATGATCCAACAGCCTAATCTGGATCATGCCATGTTTAAATTTCGGTTGTAGAATAGAGAAAGAAATCTGTCCAAACTGTCTAATCTTGGCAGACAAGTAGTTAAGCAGAGAACAAAGGTTCCCAACAGCTTAATCTGGGACCTTGGAAGAAATAAGGGTAGAACTAGATAGAAAATCAAAGGAAAAAGCCAGAAAAAGAAAAGGCACACAAAGGGTCTGCAAGTCCAAATGCACCCTCCAAGAAGAAAAAAATGCTAGGCAAGTAGCGGGGTAGGTAGATGAGGTTGCAGAAGGGATATTCAGTGCAAAATTTGACAGTCATGGTCAAGAAAAAGAGAAGCAAAACAAAGAAGCATGACTAACCTCCCAGCCTTCCCAGAAGCCATTTCTTACTAACATCCCCAGGAGTTAAAATGCAGGGAAACATTTATCGTTACATCAAACCACTTCAACCTTTAAAGGCCACATTTCTTATGTAAACATCCTTGTTGTATCATTTTCATCTACCCTCAATACCCTAAGTCAAGTTCCATTTTACTTGGTTTCACCCCTTCACTCACCTCACAAACCATATTAATCACTAACCTATTTTACAGCTCCCCAATTTCCCCCTTCCCCCAGTGCTGGAGATAAAACCCTTCCTTGGAAAATATTAACCCCTCAAGGGTTAGTATTAGCCCTAAGCCCTCCTAAACAAATATGGATTCAAGAAAACTATGGTTGAAAGGGGCAGAAACACCTTCCCTACCCTTAATAACCCTCTTTCCCCTTTCTCCGCCCTAAACCCTTCTTTATAAAGTTTGAAATAATAAACTTTGATAAAAAGTGCGGTCAAATAAACCCCAAAAAACCCAAAAACCTATGGTTATAAACCCCCCCGCGCCCATTTATTAAACAATTATTAAATTAAATGGGCGGGTCCCTGCTGTTTAATGCGCTGGCATATCCCGATCATCGCCAGCCGTCAGATCTCCCGCCCCGCCATCCAACGGTGGGCGGTCGATCCGCCCACAAAGTTGCCTGGCCTTTTGTCTCCGGGGGATGGGCGGTATTTCCACCGTACCCCAGCCACGCGTCAGGCGCGGGAGTTGTTCGCTACCCCCCCCCTCCCAACCGCTTACCGCCTAAGGGCCTGCTAGGGAGACCGCTTACCGCCCTACCCCTCACGCTGACGTCACGCCTTCGTCAGCATGACGTCACCCCACTTTTCCGCTGCCGTGCCTCCACGTAACTCCTGCCCCGCGCATTGCCCTGTCCTCCCTGCCACCGTGTCAATGCCACCTGGGCGCCTACGTCACCTGCCACGTCACCTCTTCCGTACCGAGCCCCATGATGACGTCAGCATGATGTCATCACAAAAAGGCGCCAATTCACCCGAAATGCATAAAAAGGCATGAAAACTGTTGTTTCTTATCATTTTCTGCAAAACAACCCGGAGCTCCGCTGAAGGCGAAATTCAAATTCCAACGGTCGAAAAGCAAAAGTGATCCGCTAGAATTGCTGCTGCCCCCATTGTCGACTCAACCGCACACAATTCAACCAGTTCGACCGCTGCAAATGCCCGTACGCCATTAAAACAGGTATTTTACCGCAAACATCCTTTTGTCCCCTGTTCTTCATACAAATCCTATTTCCTGCTCAATACAACTTAATTTAAGAACCCACATTGCTGAAATTCACCTCAGAAAACTACCAGAGAAACCTCTGTAACCCCTGCACAAAAGAAATTTCGAGGAAACCCGTGACCCGCGGTAAAAACCTGCCTAGTTTTTCACAAAAAGCAGCTAAAGAGCCAAGCTACAGGTAGAAACAAATGATTTGACATTTCCCTCACCTCTGCTAAAGCACTCCTCTGCAAGTAACCAACTAACCAACTCAAAAACACTCTGTTTCCTCAAACAGAGTGCCCCACAGATTAAATAAGCCTGTGACAGCCCCCTTGAACTACCAAAACTGCTCACTGCAAACAGAGAGCAGTAGACCATTCCTCAGAACTCACACCAAGCCTGGAACACAGTAAAACCACCAGCAAAAACCAAGACAATGGCAACTTCAGCTGCTCTGGATGTTTTGCCCATAAATCCACCCAACAGGGAGCTAGAGGCTATACCTTTTGTGGACGATGATGCTCTCATCATAGATTTTGTGGCAGAGAGAAATCATTTGCATACATATTGTCAATTGAGAAATAGTCACTTGGACAACAGTGACCTGTATGGGGTCTGGCAGTCTAATCTGCCCACTTACTTTCTGCCTTCTGTCAACACCTTCCCAGAAATCATCCATCTGTGTGCGGAGAACTATGACCAGAAGCTCAGGGCTGTGAAGTCTCCATCTGGGAGCATCCTCTTCTATATAACTCCAGACTCCATCAACCAGATGCTCAGCTACAAGCAGACTCAGTTACTATACCCCTTCTCCATGGACTATTTGCTGGATGTGGGCTCCAGACTTTCTGATTCAGACATTGATGCCATAGCCAGGAAATTCATGAAGGCAGACTGCCAGCTCTCTGGGCCACCTCCTTTCTCATATGAAGATTTCAATGAAGTTGGCAAGCTATTGATAGACATGTTGACCTCTGTGCTGGGGTTCACCACAAACAAACATGTTGATATAACTGTGCTAGTTATGCTCTCAGCATACAGCCTTATGAAGCCCCCTGCTATGAAATACAACTATGCCAAGTACATTGCCATCAAGATACATGATCAGTTGACAAGGCTGGACAGGGAGGCAATATTCAAATATTCCTCATATATTTACCACTTATTCTTGTA
>APFE031350946.1:0-26996 GCA_000404065.3 Pinus taeda
AGATGACGAGCGAGAGAGAGAGAGATGGGGGAGAGAGAAAGGGGGGGGAGGGAAGGAGAGATATAATGTTATTCATTGAAATAGAGATATTGATTTCAATGTAGATGGTGATTCCTAATCCTATTTGATTGATTAGACTAGATGCATTGATTTTAGTGTAGTTGTTGATTTCTAATCTTATTTGATTGCTTGCACTTGATGCATTCATTTTAGTGTAGATGTTGATTTTTAATCCTATTTGATTGCTTGCACTAGATGCATTGATTTCAGTGTACATGTTGATTTCCAATCTTATTTTTTTTTCCAAAGGAAAAAAACGAAACTTTTTATTAAAAATATAAAAAGTTTACATTGCAAATGCCGTGGCATCACTGCTCATAACTGAGCTCTGTCTAAACTGAGAAAAAATAAATTTCTGCTTTAATATCTGAGTGCAATTCCTTTCTGGAACTATCACTAATCCTGGAAACGCAGATTGGTGGCTTTTATCAGTCATTCCTTACCGGAACCTATCACAATTTCTGTTTAACGTGCTGTTTGGTGACTTATATCAGACAAAAAAACACATAGCTGAAAATCGATTTCTGTTCTAGATGAAACCAAAACAGAAATCGGGTCTCCTCTTGATTGAGGAAGAACAGAACATAGCTGAACATCAGAAGGCCACTTTATTATAGCTGTTGTTTTGTGCAGATTGAGCTTTTGAGCTGAGGAAAAACAACCTGTAGCTGATAATAGTTTTGACAGATCCATTTTATGTGATACACAGAAAAACGTGATAGCAGCAAAAAGACAAGGAAACCTTGGGAGAGATCAAGTCGGATGATAATATGGAGGCTGATCTGATCTGCTGATTTGGCCTTTGTCTTCTTCTTCTATTTGCCAACTGCCCAGAACCTGTTGAAGACCGTCTTTTGATAGCTTGTCTGCCAACTCATTTCTTTCCCTGTAAATATGACTTATGGAAAAACTGTTAAATCTTGATTTCAGTCTTTGAACCTCTCCCAGAATTTGAATTAATAATTGATTGTTGCATGCACGCTGGCCAGTTACCCATCTGATCACAATTTGAGAATCCCCAAAAATTTGAATAGAGAGGGTGTGCCTTTGAATGAGCCAGCATAATAGGTGTTTGAGAGCAAGTAATTCGGCAAAATTGTTTGAGCCCGATCCTAAACCCACAGAAGCTTTTAAGGAGTGGGAGAGAGATTCATGGATGACAATTCCAGCTCCTGCTTTGTTGTTTTGGGAGGCACCATCAAAAAAAGCCCAAGGGGTTCCTTCTACAATCTGAGGATCAGGGACAATTCGATGGGAGATGGAGACCTTTGGTTCTGGAATACTGGCGAATATGGCAGCTCCCTGTGCTGCAGTGATTTCTACCGGAGTCTCTTTTTCCTGAAAGATACTTTTGTTCCTAGCAATCCAGATCCCCCAGCTAATGATGAGCGGGAGGTTTCTAAGGTTCCCATCCGGATGCTCATTCCACCACTTCTGCCAGACTTCTGGGATATTGTCCCCTTCCCAAACAAACTGTTTGTTCAGAATTTTCCTAAACTCTCCCCATATCTTTTGAGCCTCCGGGCATTTTAAGAAGAGGTGGTTTATAGATTCTTCGTCTGCTTTACACAAGGTGCATCGCCCCGGCCCGATCATGAATCTGGATTGAAGGATGTCCCATGTTGGGAGTTTTCTCCTTAGCAGACACCAGAAAAGAATTTTAGATTTAGGAGGGCACTTTAGTTTCCAGAGCAGTTTTGACCACCATTCTGTTTCTCCCCATCCCTTTCTTGACATAAGGAAAGAGTATCCATGTTTGGGGACATATGATCCGGATTCTGCATGCGCCCAAATTAACTCATCTTGCCTATCGGACAATCTTACATTGGTTCTGATTAGTTCTTGGGTAAAAATATGCCAATCATTCCACCACCTCTGATCCAAATCCAGCTCTTCTCCATTCATCCATGCTTGCCCCCAGATGGATGAGTGGCCAATCTTCTCCACTTGGCTGAGGAAGCGAAGGCCTTTCCTATCCAAATGCTGGATCAATTCAGGGGGGAGGGCAAAACTCTCATTGCAGCCCACCCAAGGATCCTTTCCAATCTTTACCTTTTCACCGTTCCCAATCTTCCATGCTAGACCTTGCTCTATCACCTTAAAAGATTCAAGAGTGGCTTTCCAGATAGCAGAAGCATGCTTTTGAGGCTTGATTGGGTTTCTGATCCAGTCTTCCAAAGGAAGAGGGTCAATGTATTTCCTTTTCACTGTTCTTGTCCATAGATTTTCCATCTTTATGAGGCGCCAACCTAATTTGGCAGCTAAAGAAAGTCTGAAATCTGGTAGTTTTTTGATTCCCCAGCCACCCCATTCCTTTGGTCTCGCCACTTTCTCCCATGCAACCCAAGGGAGAACCGTAGAATCCTTGTTCCCAGTCCATAGGAATCTGCTGCAAATTCTCCTTATTTTCTCCAGAATTCCTTTTGGTACCCAGGTTAGCGCTACCCAGTATACTGGAATGGCAAGAAGCACAGATTTGAGAAGGGTTAAGCGCCCTGCTCTGGAAAGCCATTTGAAGCTCCAGTGGCTGATTCTAGCTTCAATCTTGGCAATTAACCAGGACCAGTCCTCCTTCCTGTAATCATTAGGCTTCAGCCAGAAACCCAGATACTTGAAGGGCGAGTCCATGCTGCACATTTCATAAGGAAAATATGTACTGAACTGATCCCTGTCATTTCTATTTAGGCCCTCTTCTATGATTTGAGATTTCCTAGGATTGATCTGCATTCCTGTTGCTTTTAGGAACAGCTCAAAAATCATTTTTAACTCCTTGAGTTCATTAAGAGAGCCATTAGTAAAAATCAGAATATCATCTACAAAAAGTAAATGAGTAATGCACAGGTTTACAGCTGCCTCAATTCCATTCACCTTACCTTCCCTTTTGCTTTTATGAATCAGCTGACTGAGCCCTTCAGCCACTAGGAGAAAAAGCAAAGGTGACAGAGGGCATCCTTGCCTCAGCCCTCTCTGTCCTTTGAAGAAAGGGGAGGCAGCTCCATTGATGAGGATAGCATAGCTGACATTTGTAATACACCCCATGATCCATCTGATGAAGTCCACTTTGAAACCAAGATGAGTTAAGAGCAAGCGAATGTAAGACCAGCTTATCCTATCATATGCTTTCGAGAGGTCAATTTTGATTACCCCTCCCTTCTTATTCTTCAGCTTTACACTGTGAAGGACCTCCTGAGCCACACCTATAGCCTCATGGATTTGTCTTCCGTTCAAAAACCCAAATTGCTCAGGAGAAATGTGCCTTGATAAAATTGGTTTGATCCTGAGAGCAATCACTTTTGCAATGATCTTGTAGATACTATTGCACAAAGAGATAGGTCTGAAGTCCTCGAAAGAGTCAGGGGCTTCCTTTTTAGGGATGAGTGCGATGAAGGTTGCATTGAGAGAGTTGTAGACTTCCCCCTTTAATCTCGACTCCTCCACCACATCTGTGATTTCTGCTCCAATCTGCTCAAAAAAGTGAGAGAATAGCTCTATTGACCAGCCATCCGGTCCGGGACTTTTCTCTTTTGCCATAGAGTTTATTACACTTTCCACTTCCTCCTTGGAAACTGGCTCCATTAATTGGTCTGCTTCTTCCTCCTCCACATAGCTAGGAAAACATTGAGCTGTTTGGATGATTTCTGCTATGGTAATCTCACCAGGATCTTTGAAGAGAGATTGGAAATGGTTTACCCCCAGGGATGAGAGGGCCTCGAAAGTCTTAGCTTCCCTTCCATCTTCAGATTTAAGACTCCATATGGTATTGGCACTCTTCCTACCTTTGGCATAATTCTGGAAGAACCTGGTGTTTTCGTCCCCTGCTTTGAGCCAGGTAGCCCTGCTCTTGAGCCTCCATTCTTCCTCCTTAGCCATCAGGATTTGGTTCTTAAGCTTCTCCAGACCAACAATTTTCTCCTTTGATTCTTGGGAAAAGTAGCTGTCTGCCTCTATACTTTCAAGCCTCTGGAGTTCCTCATTTATCCTGGTTAGATCCTCGTTCTGTTTCTTATGCCGCTCCTTTGCCCAGGATATTGTTGCCTTTTTCAGTCTTTTGAGGTTTTCCATGAAAAAGAAACCTTTATTTTCCTGGGCATCTCTAACAGGGTGAACCCAGGTTTCGTTAAACAGCTTAATGTAAGATTCCTCTTGGAGCCAGGAGGCATTGAATTTGAAGGGAGAGGGGGGTTTCGATGGACCCTTAGAGAGCTCCATATAGATCGGGAAGTGATCCGAAGACCCCCTTTCTTCTGTCCATTGCCTGAGTAAAGGGATATCAGCGGCCAGCTCCTCATTTATTAAGAAGCGGTCTAAGCGTTTTGCCACCCTAGCTTCTCCAATTCTTTTATTTCTCCAGGTAGGCTTCAGCTTGATGAAGTTTGCTTCTATAAGATTGTTGGAGGCTAGAAGGTTCCTAAAGAAATCAGATTGAGGATCTTCTCTAGCATTAGGACCCCAGGACTCCGCTCTGCCTATAGAAAAGTTCAGATCGCCACCCATCACCACAGGGTTATTCTTAACAAGGGAGCTCTCCATCAGATCATTCCAGAAGGGGATCCTTCCTTGACAAGGCCCATAAATGTTGATTATAGAAAAGGGGAATTCAAACTCTAAAGATTGGCACTCAATCCCCATTGCCTGTTTCCTTCCCCATTGATTCAGGATTTTTACTCGACCTTCCCTATATCCCAAGGCCAAACCACCAGAGTGACCGTCGGCATCCAGTGCTGAGAAAACCCAACCTGGGAGAAGGCCTTTGAGCATAGAAACCACCTCTTCTCCTTTCCCCAGGGTCTCCTGAAGGAGAATTACGTCCGCCTTTGATTCCAGAACTAACTCCCTCAAAGCCAATTTTTTGGGTTTATTGGCTAAACCCCTGCAATTCCAAGAGAGAAGGATCATTTTGGAACAGTGCCGGGGGCTTGCACTGCTCTAAGTGCCCCTGTGATGGAGAGCTGCTTCCCATCTGCCACATCATAGATAGCCTGTACTTTGGCAGCTGAGATTTTTGACTTCCTACCCCTCTTTTTGCCTGGCTGTGACTGCGGAGGGTGAGGGTCAATGCCCCCAACAGCAGAGAAGGAAACAGGTTTGGAAGCAAGAGAGCGCAGGTTGTATGGACAAGAGGGTGGCTGATCCAAGTGGGAAGGATCTCGGCAACACCCCTCACTATTCAGATCCAGAGAAGGAATGGCATCCGAGAGGTTTTCAAAGCAAGATCCAATGCAGTTTCCCAACATTCCATCAACCAAAATTTTATTATTAACAGAGCTTTCGGGAAAAATTTTGGGCAGGTCCTCTTCCATATGTTTATCCAAAAATTCACCTTTTTTTTCAATAATAGAAGAGGTAGACGGATTTAAAGGCATGCCCTTATGGTCCTTGACATCGCTTTGAGATATGCCTGGGTTTTCCTCAGCCTCGGCCTTTTGATCATCCTCATGAATCGTTCCTTCTTTTGGCAGATCCGTTGTTTGTTCCTGAAAATGAACATCCTACACATGGATTCCCTGGTGCATTTCCGAATCCCTTGGTTCCTTCTCCGGATTTGCAGCGGCTTCATTGTTTAAATACTGAGACCATGTAAGCGATGAATCCAGCCTTCCCCTCGTTCGCAGAAACCTTTGACGTCTTCTTCCCAGTGGACAGTCCTTTGCCAAATGCCCATATACATGGCACCGATGGCATCGGAACGGCAAAAACTCATAGTCTAGGATTTGTTCAAAGGTGAATTCCTTATACTGAAGAATGATTTTTTCTGGCAGTCCTCCACTAGGCTTTAAATTTACCAGAATCCGGGCCATAGATCTGTTATTTGTCTCCAGGAAAGACCTGTCCGTCTCTAGATAAGTCCCCAATCTGTTCCCAATCGCCATGAACACTGATTCCTCCCATAGGAAAAAAGGAAGGCCTGGTGCCCTAACCCAAACCGGAAAGACATCCATTTTTTCGTGCATTGGATCGAACATAGGGCTCCAATTTTTGAGGAGTACTGGAAAGTGCCCAAGAGACCAATTTTTCTGTAAAACCCAATCGGCCGCTTCTTTGGATTCAAACCGGACCGAAAACCAGCCTTTCGGGAGAGACAAGACCAGAAAGTCTCTGATAAGGTCCGAATTCCAGTTCCGCTTCCCCCAAGATTTGATGAACTCAGAGGAGAAGGACTTCCCTCTAACTCTACCAACAAGAGTGCGTTCAGCTACCGCCAGAGCTTCTTCTATTTTTACATCCATCCCGAGGACAAGATTTCCTTCAACACCTTGGGATTTGACTAATCTTTGTTTCTTCCGTTGCCCCTCGGGGATTTTTGAAACCCTGGGAGTGTCCCCTAGCCCTTCGGATTCCTGTCTTTCATGACTCGCACTTGGGCCAGAGGATTGAGGGGGGACAACTTCCTCCGAACGATAGTCCTTTGACGAATTTTGAAGAAAGTTTTGAGATTCAATATGGGACTGAAGTGTTTCCTGAGGCCCTTTGACGGACCGCCTATCTTCCCCTTTCGATTCTTGTGTGGCTTTTGTAAACTGTTCCGGCCCTCCTCTCTCTTTCGCATTATGTCTGCCTGCCGCGATTGAAACTCTTGTGACGGGAGCCGTAACTCTTCCATTGCCACCCAGACTGTGCCCTAACTTCGAACCGAGTATGACAATGTCTTCCAGCCCGCCTGAGGGTACTGGATCATCAAGCCCAAGGACCCCTTTTCTGCCGCCGGAAAGCAGGATCTGGTTCTGTGTAGTCCCCTGGATTATGGGAGCATTCGAAAAATCGCCCTTAACTTCTTGGCAAGCCTTTCCGGAAATGCCTAAACTCTTCGGCAAAGAGAGAGGTGAAACCGCCTGTTTCTCAAACTTCGAACTAACCGGACTAGAGTCTAGAGTTTCCACCAGCCCGAAATAGTGTTCAATATTCTGGGGAGTTGGGTCTTTACCCCAAACAGAAAGTATGTCTTCCATCGACGGGTTTAGGTCGATTCCTTCCTCCGCATTAACCATGGTTACGTGCTGGGGGCACCGTCGCTGTCGGAAAGTCTGGCAATGTAAAAACTGGATCGAAAAACCGGTTCTGTTGAGGTAAAAACTTCCGTATCGGTCACCTTCCTGTTCTGCAATCTTTTATATAACAGACCCCTGTCTAACTGATCTCCGAACTGTTACGCTGGTGCGTGCTCCTTGTTCGAGTCTGCCAGATCCTGGTCCCTTCTTTCTGAACGATCACACTCCCTCTGCTTTATGTGTCTTTATCGTTCGACTCCACCGAACAATCGGACCACTGAAGCACTGTGTATCCCGTCGTTCCTCTTTCTCGGCTTCACCGAATTATCACCCTGTTGCCACACTGTCCCTCCCTCGCTCGGCCTAACTTAAGTTGCCACCGAGCCGATCACCGAGCGTGGTCTTTGTTTGAATTGTCCACACACCGAGCCCCGGTCTTTCCCGAACTGTTCTGGATCTCACCTCACTTCGTTCTGCCGAATGCCGCTGCCTCGACCGACTGATAGTTCCGCTCTATTCGTAAAACCTCGGTTGCTGCCTGCTATGTGTTTGACAGTTCGCTCTCGCACCTATCTCCGCCTTCGACTGTCCCACTGTCCCCTGACCGAACTGGTGACTGTTCGGTTGACCCGTGTACCAGCTCGACACGTCTATCAGTTCATTGACTGACGTATTAAATCGGTCCCCCGTCGGTTGTCTTCAAGACTGTGCGCCTCTGCGCCTTCCTTAAACCGATCACCGATTATTTATCATTCACCCGACTGTATGCTCGAATCTCAGAACTCTCCAGCACTGCCGTACTCTTCGAATTCACTTCGCTGCTTCAGCCAATTCTTTCGATCCTCTTCCCCGAGTTAAGACTTCACCGTAACGAGCCCAATCTGCGAGTTCTTCCTGGATCACGTGCGCATTTCTGCGCTCATCCTTCGACTCCTGCTAGCACCTTGCCACTCGCCTTATGCGCCCAAATCTGCTCACCCTTCGCCTCAAAGCTTACCTCCTTGTTCCACAATATCAGCTTTTAACTTGAACTCTTTCAATTAATAACTGATTTAGCTTCACGACTTCTTTACACTCGGCCTGCGGCCTTGACTTTCAACTGTTCCACCTGTGTTTACGCGTGCTGCCAGCGCTATCCATTAACCGATAGACAGTTCGTTTGACTGTCCTAATCGTCGGATCTGCAGTCTTTCTCCAACCGGCTCTCACCCAATCAGATCTCTGTTCTGCGTATCAACACCATACAGTCCGTCACTATAGTTGATACTTCTGCCCGAGTCAGTCTTCAGACGTGCGTGTCACTGTCTTCGTGGCAATCTGCGTATCTTTGATTTATCGTCCAAGCCTGACACCTGGACGGACGAGCGCCCTACGCGCGCTCCGTCTCAACCGTAATACTGTCGGTTATCTGCTCCAAGTTATCAGACCTCTGTCCTTTGTCCAGCGCTCCAAACTGCCAGTTTTAATCCCGAACCGTCGCGGACTTATACCCTGATGTCGCTCCGCCGAAAGCTTGCTGCTTTGACCGACTGGTTACTCCGCTCGTTCTTAAAACCCTTTGTTGTCTGCTGTACTTCCGCTCTCGGCCCACACGTTGACTGTCTCACACTGTTGCCCAACCGAAACCACCAACAGTCCGTCGGACCTGTGTGTCAATCCTTCGTGTCTGTTAACTCATCAACTGCTGTATTAAATCGGTTGCCCGTCAGCTCTCTTCACGGCTGTGCGCCTCTGCGCATTCCTTGAACCGACCTTGCTCCCCGACTGTCTGTCAATTCGTTATGCACCCGAATTCTGATCTCCGCCACCCGATCTCCGAGAATTATCGCCACGGTCTCGATCTATCCGCTGTGCTCTCAATCCTTTTACCGAGTCCTTTCTTCACGTCTAAACCCCAGACATACGAAGACTTCTTGCGCAGGACCTGCGCTCCAGATCCAATCTTATTTAATTGCTTACACTAGATGAATAGATTTCACTGTAGATGTTGATTTTTAATTCTATTTGAATGCATACACTTGATGCATTTATTTCAGTGTAGATGTTGATTTTTTATTTAATGTACCTAAATGTATGATGTACATTAATTTCAAAGTAATTAGATTAGTAATGTGCATTGATTTCAGTGTAAGTACAAAAAAATATTGATGCCGTGCATTGAGCGAAGAGAGAGAAAGGGAGAGAAGGGGAAGAGAGGAAGAGGGAGAGGGAGAGGGAGATAGATATATGTGGAGAGAGAGTGTGTATGTTTGGGTAGTGAGATAGAGAGACAAAGGAGAGAGGGAAAGAGATAGAGATATAGGAGGGCGGAGAAATGGAAGAAGAGAGAGATAGAGAGAGGGAGGGAGTGAGAGATAAATAGATATGTAGATAGAGAGAATGTGTGGTTGGTGGGTGAGATAGAGAGACAAAGAAAGAGATATGGCGGGAGATATAGATATCGATGGTGGGGGAGGGAGAGAGGAGGGAGGGGAGGGAGATGAGGGAGAAAGGAAGGGTAGATACAATGTTATTATTGAAATAAATGCATTGATTTTGGTGTAGTGTTGATTCCTAATTCTATTTGATTGATTACACTGAATGCATTGATTTCAGTGTAGTTGTTGGTTTCTTATTCTATTTGATTGTTTGCTCTAGATACATTGATTTCAGTGTAGATGTTGATTTCTAATCCTATTTGATTGCTTACACTGGATACATTGATTTCAGTGTACATGTTGATGTCTAATCCTATTTGATTGTTTGCACTAGATCTTATCAAGTTGGTTGATAATTATTCCATGAAAGCCCTTACCTCCTCTTTGAAGTCAGTGTTACTAGTTATGTCCTTCTTGGTCTCATGTAAGAAGTGGTTTTTGAATAGAGGGGTGATTTTCTTAGGTCTTAATCCAAAGTGAATACAATGATCCTCTAACTTATAGCAATTACCTCTTAGACAACAAAGTGAATACAATTATCCTCTAACTTATAACAATTACCTCTTAGACAACATGCCTCATCTGCCTCATCTGAAGCGTATTTATTGTTAATTGGTTTATTCTTTTTATTGATTAACATCTTTGACATTACAATGTTGTCAAAGCTTAATTATATATACTTTAGTCAATAAGCTTAATTATATATACTTTAGTCAATTATGAATGTTTTCGAGAAAAGAACATTGAGAATGATTATTTTTCCTTTAAGTAGTTGTTTCGGAAGGACTCCACCCTTTTTCTCATGCTTGGTTTCCATAGTTATTTAGGAAAGATGTGAGAAAGTATAATGGGAAATGAGGTACAAATGGACAAGTGTTATGAAAGCAAGCAGTGAAAAAGTTTCATGGTTGAAAATGGCAAGGAAGGTTAAAAACACTCCATGGAAGTTATTAGAATGAATAAAAAGGAAGGAAATAACAATGTGAGATTTGAGTGTGAAGCCAAGCAAAGGAAGGTGGAAAATCAAATGCAGGTGATGAGAATAAAAACTTACATGCGTGAAGGTGTATGGAAAAGTAAGTTTTAATTGAAATTTAAGGTGTCACATTATGTGACCAAGTCTATTAGAAGCATCAATGCTCCAAATATAAACCGAATGAGTAACTTGGTTGAGAGAGATGAACTCATTTTTCTTGGTTAAGGAAATTATTGGTTAAATTTAAAATATTTATTCTTAAATATATTTTAAGAGAAAAAATAATGAAAATATATATAATCATTCAATATAATTGTTAAAAATATCATCATTTAATTTTTCAATTATAATATAAATAAAGATATTGATATCAGGTACATGGTTAGCTTAGCATATACCTACACTTATTATTATACTTATTTAACGATTATTATACTTATTTAACGATATGAGGTTAAAGGTTAATATAATAGGTTTTCCTTGTAAATTATAATAGTTCATATTAGATCAACATATATAATATTTCATTATTTATTTGATTATATTATGGTATTAGGTTTTTATGTTTAACATATCCATGCTTATATAGAAAATGTCTAAGGCATTATATGTAAAGAGTATCGTCTTTAATATTATAATATATATATATATATTTTAATAGAGATAAGTATATTTCAAGTATATTATAATTATAAAATATATATATATATATATATATATATATAATTAAAATCTAAGAGTTAAAATCATCAAAATGGAGAAAAATAGATCATCGAACAAAAAATTAAGAAATTAATAAGAGGGTCTCCTCCACCCCTTCATGGTGGATTTCACCAAGATAGAACCCACTTAGATGTTGCAAGCTTGATTATAAAGGTTGTTTATAACCTAACTATGATCCCTATAAATATGTTGGCATGAGAAAACAACACTCAAATGTAATATTTACATGAGATTTTGTGCCCTCTATATAAACCCATAAAATCTTGAGTTCCTTCATTGCATTGTTCCACTCAAGGATGATATAGTGAGGTTAGAGTCTCCCAAACAATGTATTTCAAATACTTTAGCTGCTAGTGTCGTCAATAGCAAAATACAAATTTCCTTTATCTAATTTGTAAACTACCATAAATATTCCACTAGAAAAACTCATCATAAGAGATCTTACAATCTTTTGCAATCTCTTACCATGTAATGTTTTACTTTAAAATTAGATTTAATATTACTAGATTACAGCACAAAATATTGAAATAAACTAAAATTTAAATGAAAAACACTAAGCAAATAATGCACCATCCACACAACAAATAAAAGATACACAATGGGAAAGACCAATATGATAATAACCCAACTAGTAGGTGAGATGTATGCCTTGCTCTTTTCTTCTTAACTATGAAATGCAAATACAAATATAAGTGCAGTCACTATGGAGTTGTTGCGAACAATATAACATGTATGACTACAACAATGTCTTCTACTTCTTCTGTTGTGCTTCAGTATCCCACTCCTATGTTGGGTATGTGTTGTATTCTTTGCATGACTACCTCCACCAGTTGTATGTTGCATCAGGTGTAAGTGGGGGGTTGCCGGGGAGGGAAGGGCGAGGGGCGTCATAGGAGAGTGTTGCGGTAAAACACAACCCCCCCATTTTTGACTTGTTCACTTCAAATAATGGGGACCCTTTCTATAAATTTTTTGGCTAAACGCCTTTTAGGATTTTTATTAAGTTGATTATCCTACGATTTTCTTAATTTTTCATCTTCTTTAGATTTTTGTTTTGACTGCTTGGTTGAAATTGATTTTTTATAAGCTTCCCATTGATACTTGTTTCGCCTCATTTGGCCAACTAGTTTGTAAATGGCATTCCTTTGAAGTCTAATCATTTATGTCGTCTGGGTTAAAAATGCATAAAATGTACAATGTTCCATTTTGATAATTAAATTAGTTCAATAATGCATTTATTTTAAATATTAACCCCTAGTTAGTTATTACTAACATTTTTTATTTTTTCTATACTTATACAACCAAATCATGAAGCATCGGGATTTCAGTGATTTATTCCAATTTTCTATTTTCAAATAAATTACCAATCTTGAAAACTCAAAATATCAAAGTGGTTGTAGTTGTTGTTGTTGTTGTTGTTTTTTTTTTTTTTTTTGTTAAATCAAAGTGGCTATATTTTAGATAGACAAATTATGTTTTAAATAATATCATAGCTTAACCAAATAATAAATATCATAGAGCTCAAATAAAAAATAAAATATATAAAATATTTCATAAAAATATCGGATCCATTAGCGATCACTTGATCGCATGTCGCAATATCGGTTCCATCACAATTTTCATAACATGCATTTCTTAGAAACCCCGATGGCCTTTATTCCTCGATTGCCGATATGTGATGGCTATTAGTTTGGTAATTAGTTACATTCAAGTAAAAAAAAAAAAAACAAAAAAAACAACCAACACTTCTCGCAAAGTCTTATCGCAGATTTAAAACAAAAAGAAGCCTTAACATTTTCACAAAGCAAAATGCGATGAGCAATAAACGATTTGGTTTTATACGACGTTTAAAAAAAAAAAAAAAAAAACAAACAAACAAAACAAAACAAAACAAAACAAAACTTTAATGTAAGTTTTTGAGCTCCCGTGACCTTATGCTCACTTCATCACACAATTTCTCACATCACATCTTTAATAAAAGGGCATTCCAAAACAAAATGTGGTCAATCATTTTTGCGATATGCGATGGCTAAAAAGGACTTCAAGTGCTTGCCTTAGTTTTCATAACACTAACCTTAAAGTTTAAATAAACACTCATACGTGAGTGAAATAATGAAATAGGGAGGGTAGTTATAATGGTAGTGTAGTGTTAATATAATTTTTAGGGGCTGAGAGGCCACGACTCAGGGGCATCTAAGCTGTCAAAGTCACCTGGGGATCGCACCCAGCCTAAGCCGCACCAACGGAAACCATGCTGGATTTTTAGTATCGGCGAGACTAGAACCGGTGACCTTTGCTTACGGAACGCCTTAACAACGCGCTCCTTCACCGACTATTCTAAATCTCTTTGATAATATAATATTAGAATTAATATTTAAGATTTATTAATAATTATTTTAAATTAATTTATATATATATATATAATATATATATATATATATATATATATTTTAATTAATTTAATTTAATTATAATTAATTTAATTTAAATTAGATTAATTTGTTTATAAATAGTTTTATTATATATTAGTTAGTTGGATAATATTAATTAATAAATAGTTTATTAAATAGTTAATTTAATTTATGATTAACAATTAAATTAGTATTAACTATTAGATAATTAGAGTCTAATTTAGGATTAAATCTTTTAATTAAATTTATGTTTTTTAGCTCAGCAATAGAAATTTCAAAATTATGCCAGTTTTGACTCATCAGCTTTGGAGGCTCATAGATTGAGTTATACTTGGCCAAATGAGGCCCAAAACGTCTCATTAGAAAGACAAAATCAAGGAAGACATTTCTGAGGAGGTTTCACTAACAGATTAGATCATTTACTGGGTCGAAAATCAAACAGAAGATCAAACTCTGAATTTTTAAAACAAAATCAATTTTCTGAGTTTTATTTTCTGCATTTTCATTTGTCGAAGCCTCTTCTGAATGCAGATCCATTCGTCAATGATATCTTTGACCAATTAAGCCATCACAGGCAGCATTAGAAAGCTTATATTTTATTTTCAATTATTTAATTAATTGCATTTGATTGGATTTGTTTTAAATGCCAAAAATGACATTTTGTTTTTATTTTTTACATCTTAATTTATATTGATTTCTTTTTTGCAGGAAGACAATAGAAGAGATATGGAGAAAATGATCTCAATCAATGAGAATGCTCCAACAATTAAAGATTGAAATTTTGAGCAAATAAAATTGGATTGGACAAATTGTTTTTCAACACACTTTCCTCTCAAAAATACCTTTGGAAATATTATAAATAAAAAATTGCAGATTGTAATTTAGGGGCTTCTCTCCTCTGCAATTTTGAAATTCTAAAAGCATTTCTGTAATAGTGATTTAGAGTTGTAGGTGGGGAAGAGTGGAATCTCAGATCTGGAGATTATTGAGGTTTTTCTTTTACATTCTGCGTTATGTATAATGAAAAGAGTTTGCACTATTGTAGCTCTGGTTTTGAACGCAGAAGCTCACACATTGTAAATGACTATTAGAGACCGGAGCTTGAGAAATGGATTCAATAAATTGGTATTTCGAATACTATTGTTTTAAATGTTGGTTTCACTTTATGATACAAAATTGTATCAATTTACGTACATATTTGTGCACTTTTGTCAGTATAGGTAATTTGTCTCTATTTTATGTTATTATTTATCTCTGCTCTTATGGGCTGAATTATGATTTCTGAGTAATTATTTACTCATAAATCTATTTTTTAAAACTTACTTGTTGAATAGTGATATGTTGAGAACTTCTTCCGCATATTATTGTTTAATAATTCAAGTTACTGATTAAGTAATCAAAAATCATATTAATAAACACTCATACGTGAGTGAAATAATGAAATAGGGAGGGTAGTTATAATGGTAGTGTAGTGTTAATATAATATTAGAATTAATATTTAAGATTTATATATATATATATATATATATATATTAATATATAATTAATTATTTAATTAAATTATAATTAATTAGATTAATTTGTTTATAAATAGTTAATTATAATTAGTTAGTTAGATTAATATTAATTAATAAATAGTTTATTAAATAATTAGTTTAATTTATGATTAACAATTAAATTAGTATTAATTATTAGATAATTAGAGTCTAATTTAGGATTAAATTCTTTTAATTAAAATTTTGTTTTTTTGGTCCAGCAACAGAAATTCCAAAATTATGCCAATTTTGACTCATCAACTTTGGAGACTCATAGATTGAGTTATACTTGACCAAATGAGGCCCATGACGGCTCATTGGAAAAATAAAAGCAAGGGGAACATTTCTGATGAGGTTTCACTAACAGATTAGGTTATTTATTGGGTCGAAAATCAAGTAGAAGATTAAGCTCCGAATTTTTAAAACAAAATCAATGTTTTGAGTTTTATTTTCTGCATTTTCATTTGTCCAAGCCTCTTCTGAATGCAGATCCATTCGTCAATGATATCCTTGGCCAATTAAATCATCACAAGCAGTAATAGAAAGCTTATATTTTATTTTCAATTATTTAATTAATTGCATTTGATTAGATTTGTTTTAAATGCCAGAAATAACATTTTGTTTTTATTTTTTACATGTTAATTTATTTTGATTTCTTTTTTGCAGGAAAACAGTAGAAGGGACATGGAGAAAAGGATCTCAATCAATGATAATGCTCCAACAATTAAAGATTGGAATTTTGAGCAAATAAAATTGGATTGGGTAGATTGTTCTTCAACAAACTTTCCTCTCAAAAATACCTTTGGAAATATTATAAATAAAAAATTGCAGATTATAATTTAGGGGCTTCTCTCCTCTGCAATTTTGGAATTCTAAAAGAATTTCTGTAATAGGGATTTAGAGTTGTAGGTGGGAGGAGTGGATCTCAAATCTGAAGATTATTGAGGTTTTTCTTTTACATTCTGAGTTATGTATAATGAAAAGAGTTTGCACTATTGTAGCTCTGGTTTTGAAAGCAGAAGCTCAGGCATTGTAAAAGACTATTAGAGGTTGGAGCTAGAGAAATGGATTCAATAAATTGGTATTTCGAATATTATTGTTTTAAATGTTGGTTTCACTTTATGAAGATATAATTGTGTCAAATTACTTACATATTTTTGCAATTTTGTTGGTATGGGTAATTTGTCTCTATTTTATGTTATTATTTATCTCTGCTCTTATGGGCTGAATTCTGATTTCTGAGTAACTGTTTACTCATAAATCTGTCTTTTAAAAATGATTTGTTGAATAGTGATATGTTGAGAACTTCTTCCGCATATTATTGTTTAATAATTCAAGTTACTGATTAAATGATCAAAAATCATTCTAAGAACTTATTCTTGAGTGTTGTTGATTGATTATTTCAGTTAAGAGGTCTCAATAGGATGTGTTTTGGTATCCATAATGTAAGTTAATTGAACTACTTCATTAACTTGATATTCATTATAAACAAGACATTTAAATCCCAATATTTTAAATATCTTGCTCTTGGTTCGGTTAGATCTATATCTGCCTAATTGAGATAGGATTATGATAGTTCATTTAGTTTGCATCTTAGAATAAGTTCGCATTTAGATTAATTTCTACCTAGTTTTAAGTCCTCTTCCCAAAGAGGTAAACTTTAGTAGTGGATTGGCTGAGCCCCAAATCAGCTTAAGGATCGCTTTCTTCCTTGATCACCAGGAGGGTCGATCTGATGTCTCTTCTCCATTGGTGAATGAAAATCATATTTTAAAGCCATTGGAGATTGAGAGAAGGTAATTGGACCTAGTTGAACTAGTCGGAACCACCATTCCAAATGGAAAAGGAGTTACTTTAAGGTCCGAACTAGGTGGTCATCCCCCATATTGTTGCAGCGATTTTCGAGGTTTCAACAGAGAGCAAAAGTCCCCCAACACAGGGATTAGGGGCAATGTCCCAAAAAAACAAAATATCACAGTTTTTTGCATATGTTTTTGATGGTTTTTTCTTTTAACGATTTTGTGGTTCATGGTGTTTAGCCCATGCCAATTTTGGGTTTCTGAGGTAAGATTTTTATGTTAACATGTGTACTTTCCATTTCATCTTTTCTATTTTTTTTATTTTTTTACAGAATCAGGTGCTATATTAAAAATATGAAGAAAAAAAGCGGGAACATAGGTTCCTGAGATACAAGAAAAGCAGAGGAGGCTCTAAATCTAAGTAGTTATAGAGAGCAGTTATCTCCTTAGTCCTTCTTGTTCCGGGTTTGAGAGATGCTAAGCTAGGATAAATTCTGACAAATTGAAACACTAAGAACTGACATTTGCAAGTCATCTGAGATAAGTTAACAGCAGCGGGAAGGCCATCCACATTTGGTGCCGCTGTTTACAGAGAATAAATTCATCCACGTCACATTGAAGCCTGGAGCCTACGCAATCAAAGGGCGAGAAGATACGATTCTAGTAGGAATAAGTAAAATTGGTTTGAGACAGAAGATTAATAAATGGAACGATTCTTTGCCATATTCGATCGTTGTTACTGATCCCGCTGCAAGCCTGGAGGATCTGATACTGTTTCCACTTGGTAGAGCTGTCAGGATAAATGCTGGGATGACTGAATCGAATCATGGCAAAGACTGAAGCGACTCCTCAATATTGCATAACAGATTGCCAATTGTCCTATCGCAGGCCTTCTTGGCATGCTTGTCTGCTTGCTTATTTAAAGACCGAAGGATGTGGTAGAACTGCAGTGTTCCCATTGTCATATGCAGGAATTGGCAGTGTTGTATGACCTGTTGTAGGAGAGCATTCAGAGAATTATTTTTTTTGAGCCATTAAGCTAATAACTATAGAAGAATCTCCAAAGACTTTCGCTAATCTTATACCAAGTCTGATAAGTTGTTTTAGACCTTAATATAGGGCCAATGCCTTTGCCCTATTATTGGAGATATTCCCTAAGCCCCATTTGCAGAAGAGGACACATTCCCCATTGGTATTGTAGATCACACCCCCTGCTCCTGCAATACCTGGGTTAGACTTGGATGCTCCATCGAAGAAAAGGTAGAAACTGTTACATTTTTGTAACCAAATTGCGAACTCCTCCTCTTTGAGCCTTATCTTCCAACTGTGGGTTTCCTGTCTGCGCTGAGCTCTCATTGTATTGCCATTCTGAATGCTGTGATTTTTGTCCAAGATGTTGCTGATGAAGCTCCTTTCTTCCACACTATACTCCGTTGCATCAATATTGCTATGAGTTTTGACAGAGATAGTTTCAAGAGCTAGAGTTTTTGCCTTGTTGCAGGTGGATCTAGAAGTTGAATTCTTATCCTTAAAGATTTTCCTATTTCTTACTAGCCAAATACTCCATAACATGGTGTATGGGAGAATGTTCCAGACCCTCTGCACTAAATTGTTATTCTTATTTTTCCAAGGACAGTTATTTTTCCAGTATTGTATCACTTCACCTATGGAGTGCTGGATGACCCAAGGGAAATTATCAATTGGATACAATTCTTTCCAGCAATCAATCGCAAAATAACAGTCTACAAAGAGGTGTTGCATAGATTCTTCCGTTGCATAGCAGTTGGGACATCAAGATGGACCATTGATACCTCTTTTTTGTAAATTCTCTGTTGTTATAATTTTCCCTTTTAGCAAGGTCCAGATGAAAATTAATTTTGGGAAGAGCCTCTGACTTCCAAACCATTCTCCAGGAGTTCCATATTGGCATAGGGAAGGTGTTGTGGCAAATATGTTGGTGGGCTGCTTGAAATGAGAATTCAGAGCCAGTTGGGTCCCAACGAAAGCCATCCTATCATTCTTTTTGACGGGGGCTTTGCTGTGGAGGAGAGACTGCAGAAAGACAAGGCTAGGATTGAGAGCAATGGGAACATCAGGGAAGGACCATCCCAGCCAAAGGTGGGATAGAGGATCCCAGCTAGAAATCTGATCCAGAAAATGGATACCCTTGCTGCTAAGAAAGGAGAGAATAGGGATGGTTTCTTCATGACTTTTTATAGGTTGTTGTCCCATAATTTTATCAGCTCCAATATTTATACTATCTCCTCCCTTGGGCACTTTGGATATGTTCTGGGCAATGAACAAAATAGCTTTTTTACATAGGCTCCAGATTTTTGAAGAGTCTCTATTGGGTATAGCCGAATCAAGCAATTGCTGTCTTGGGCAGTTCAGATATTTGGTTTCCAAAACCCTTTTCCACCATGTTGAAGGAACAGTGATGAGCCTCCAAACTATCTTCCCTCCGAAGGCAAGATTTTGAAATTTGGGGGACCTGACTCCGAGCCCTCCTCTATCCTAGGTTTGAATGACTTGTTTCCAGCTGACTAAATTGAATTTCTTTTTATCAGTTTTCCCTCCTTGCCAAAGGAAGTGACGGAGGATAACTTCCATTTTGTTATGAAAAGAGGAAGGGGCTTGATACAAAGAAAATCGATAAAGGGGGAGAGAAGAAATACCAGATTTGAGGAGGATGAGCCGTCCTGCTGGATTAAGCCAAACTGAACCCCACTGCTGCACTTTCCGCTTCACTTTGTCAATGATAATGTCCCAAGTTCCTGCCTTCAAAGGTTTTAGGCTCACAGGCATGCCCAAATAGGAAAAGTGCGTCCACTCGAGGTTGCAAGTGACGCCAAAGATATTGGCGATGTTACGAATGACCTGATTTGAAGCATTCCATCCAAAAATACAGCTTTTCAACTGGTTAACCAAACCTCCTGAGTACCCCATAAATTTGTCGAGAAGAGTCTTGAACCTCCTTGCTATAGTGGTGGAGGCTCCTCCAATAAATAAGGTGTCATCGGCGAACTGAGAATGATTGATGTTCTTGGCTCCATTTCCAAATTTGATTCCAGTTATGAGGCCCATTCTTCTGTTGTAGTCCAAAGCTTGGCTAAAAGATTTAGCCATAAGAATAAATAGATACGGGGAGAGGGGATAACCTTGTCTGAGACCCTTGGAGGATTGAAAGGCTTCACCCAGACTACCATTAACCAATGGGGAAATCCAAGGCCCAGAGATGCAAGCATTGATGAGGCTGATGAAGGGCAACTCAAAACCCATCTTTTTTAAAACAGTAGTAAGGAAGGTGTGTCTAACTCTGTCAAAGGCATTGGCGAGGTCGAGTTTGAGGATAAATCCTTTCTCCTTTCTAGAGAGGCTCGAGTGGATGGCTTCTTGAACTAAAAGGATGGAGTCAATAATTTGTTTGTTGGCCATGAATCCTCCTTGGTTGTCCGAAATCAAAGAGGGGAGGAGGGGTTTAAGGCGAGCAGCAAGGATTTTAGACAATATTTTATATGAGGAGTTGCAGAGGGAAATGGGTCTAAACCGAGCAAAAGAAGAGGGCATGTTTTCTTTAGGGATGAGAGCCAAAAAGGTGGCACTGGTATATCCACCTATTTTGCCCTTTCTCTGAATCCATCTGATCATCTTAGTCAAGTATTTTTTTATTACACCCCAAAAAGCCTTATAGAAACAAATGGGGAATCCATCAGGCCCGGGAGCCTTATCAGGATTCATAGCCCAGATCGTTCTTCTGATTTCCTCCTCTTCTATTTCTTTTACCAAGTTGTCATTCATTTCTTTGGTAACTCCCTTGGGCAAGTATTGAAGAAAGTCTGAGTAGTCCTCTTCTCCTTTGGTTTCAGTTAGAAGCTCTCTGTAATAATCAGTGGCAGCTCTTCTGATGGCCACTTAGGTGATATGCTGATTGCCTTCATTGTCCAAAATTGAGCTAACATTGTTCTTGATTTTTCAAGCCATGGCCTGTTTGTGGAAAAAAGTTGTATTTTTGTCACCATCTTGCAGCCAAAGCTGCCTTGACTTTAGTCTCCATTTTATCTCTTCTTCTCTGTTTATATGGCTCAGCTTTGCGTAAAGGGCACCTTCTTGCTCCTTGTTCTGTTGAGAGAGACCATGAACCTCTATCATTCTTTGGATGCATTCAAGATCATTTTTATTTTTTTTTTGTTCTCTTCAGGTTCTTTGTAATTGACTCTTGCCCACTGTTTGATGGCCTGTTTGATTCTCTTTAGTTTGGTTTCCCAGATGAATCCTGGTGAGCCTTCAACGTGTTGCATCCAGGTTCTCTGAATGATTTCTCTGACAGCTGGGTCCCAACTCCAGAGCAGACTGAATTTAATGGAATTTGCCTAAGAGGGCAATGAGTTTCCAACGTGA
The DNA here is from genome assembly GCA_000404065.3 of Pinus taeda. NCBI lineage: Eukaryota > Viridiplantae > Streptophyta > Pinopsida > Pinales > Pinaceae > Pinus > Pinus taeda. The sequence goes on from APFE031350946.1 coordinate 21,306, forward strand.
GCATTATGGGGTAATGATCTGAGGCAGAGGTGGAAAGAATGTTAGCGTACCCCACAGAAAAGGAGGAGAGGAACGAAACATTTATTAGGAACCTGTCCAACCGTTCCATTATGTTGCCAATTCCAAGCCTATGATTGCTCCAGGTATACCTGCGATTTTTTGGAATAACATCCATAAATTCATGGTCCCGAATGATAGCTTCCAAACGGCCTCTGAAGAGGTCAGGTGAAAAGCATTGTTACACAGTAATTTGTCACCGTCCCTGTTACCCCTTCTCCCGCACCTTGGAGGACTTATTCTGGGACCTGTGAGAAGTGACATGACCTGGAAACACTTGCCTTGTATTCCCCTAGACATGAACTTCATATGCCCTGAAGACACCTTCTGCAAAATACCCATAAAAATAGCCCTTTTTCCATTGGCGCGGTTCCACTATGTATCACTCACGCCAATGGGGGAAATCCTCCAAAGAGGGCACGCCAGCTGGCGCTCTGTCTCAGAGTCGCACTCGTGCTAGCCCAGTTGGGTAAAGTTTTTAACAAACAAACTTACGAAGGTTCTTCCTAACCCATTCATGAACTGAATCTATATTGAGTTGGGTCAGTTTGGCTTCGAATATCCATAGGAGGGAAGTAGTTCTCCACCTCTCATGGAAGCTTCTTAGTGATAAAGACAATCCCATGAATATTGTGGATGATCCTAACTCCTTCTCCTCTATCTATAAAAGCTTGTCCTTTTGCCTTTACCAAGCTGGTTCTAGTTCCAAATTCTAAGTCCCAAAGTCTGAGAATTGCTAAGTTCATGCTGCAAGAAGCCTTCTTCATTCCCATAAGGCTAGATCTAAAGTGAGGAGATTCTTGTCCAAGTAACCAAGGAGAGAGAGGCTTGTTCCCCTTTCCCAACAAGCTTTGCAAGGCATGTGCTGCTGATCACCCAGCCAAAGGAGGATTTGACGTCAGAACTATGGTTGTATTCTTCTTTGTTTATCAATAATAGACGACTATCATTATGGTTCACTCTGTTGTCTTTTGTTATGATGATTGAGTTATTTTCCTTTTTACTGATATAAGTTGCATCTATTGGATTTTATGCTTATTTGTGTCTTATTTGCATGTGCAGGGTCGTTCACGAGGATCGTGGGGATTGTGACGGCCAGGGTGAAGGAACGGGAGCACGTACTCTTCTACAAGTACTAGTGTTGGAACCAGGTAGGCCCTCATCATCTGTCTTTGATTTGCAATTAGGAACCTGCGTGTTAGCGTTATTTGATTGTTGCTAGACCCATTTGGCTAGTAGGGATCGCCTGTCCACAGAGGATTTACCTCCACAACAATTTGGCGACTCCGCTGGGGAGTTGGCTTTTTGTCTTGTTGCTTGTTTTGTCTTGTTGTTTGATTTGTAAACTTTAGACGGAGCCTGAAGTACGACCAGATAGCCTTCGAAATGCTATTGCTCCGCATTAGCAAAGTAGATCAACGCCACTTTAGTCCATCTCCGGTTTGGTTTACGAACTGAACGGCTTGGAACTTGCCTTATTTCTTGGTTGTTTCTTTGTTTCTCCTGCTTGGTTAGCTTTCTGGATTGAGTCCCTATGTTGCTTCTTTCCCCTTGGTGTACCTGGGTACTGTTGACTTAACTTTGGCTCGTTTGTTTTTTATTTTTCCATAGCAAACTCGGCTGGCGCTCTTTTATAGCGTTACAGTGGCGCCAGTTGGCGCTAGTTACACATTGACAACAAGCGCCAATCCCTGAAAGGCGCTAGTTGCAGCCTGACAGTCGCGCCAGGCCTGAGAACTTTTGAAGTTTGCTTGGTTGTGAGCCCTCTGAGCTTGGTTTTTGTTCTGGGTACCTTTTTTAGACTACTTGAGTGTGTTGGAGTGTGATTTGACTGGCTTTGATCGTTACCCTTTGGGTGTTTTCTTTTTTCCATCGATTTCACATTTCTAGCCTTAGGGCATCTAGTGGCTTTGTGTGTCGAGCCTTCCTCAGGTGTTTTGATCTTCTAGTGGTCCAATCGACTCTTTGTTTGCTCCGTTGCACTTGTTTGTTGGTTGTAAATCGTTTTATTGCATTATTTGGGTGACTTTCTTTGTCTTCACTTGAATTCCGCTTCATCTCACTTTGAGCCTATATTACACGGCTCATTGGTGTCTTTGGGATCTTTCTCGTTCTTCGGAGGTTTGATTTGTGATTTAGGGAACTGAGTGTGCTTGTAATGAATAGAATTTGTTTGTTGTCATTTCTTAAAGTTGTTTAGTGCATTTTTCCATCAACAAAAAGAAAAAATCTCTTTTGCTTTGTATTAGTTAATGAGAATTAGAAGCTTTTCATTTTGATTAGTGATTAGTGATCTTAAAAGAAAAGTTTGTTAATTTCCATTAGCTGCATTAGGGATGTTCTTTGTTGTTTTGTGATCATTTCGTTTGCGTGAAAGCTCTCAAACCCTCTCATAACTAGCATTCATCAAATGAAATGACATATTTTGGCATATAGTTTGCATTTAGGGAATTTTGAGACATTACATATGGTAAGGCCTGAAAACTGAAACCTAATACAAGATCAACTTTAAAATAAACCGAATGAATGTAACAATGCATTGGAACATAGCGTTCACTTTGTAGAGGTCTAGGCTAGAGACATGCTCCGGCGTTGTTAAACCTAGTCACTTTTGTTTCCACTCAAGGTTGGGTGATTCCTCCTTTTGTGAATCAATTGTGGTCTAGTACGGACTTGTGCTCCCACGTACCATCCAGTATATGGGGAGACCCCACTAGGTTATCATCCTTTATCCACAAGAAGCCCCGTCTGCTGCCTTATGACCCGTAACGCACCAAACACAACATTTGGGAAGATTGACTGCGGTACGGAAAGTCATTTGTTTCATATGATGGCCAAGGTGTATATGCAGTTTTACAGATTGTCCGATAAATGTTTTGCCTAGTTCTCCAGAGTAGTCACTTTTGATCCTTTTCGGACTTCCTAAAATAAAAGGCTCATCTAAGCATTTGTGACTTCAGGCTCATTAAACATTCGAAGGCGACTAGAGTCATCTTTTTTTCCTTTTCTCGACTCTTTAAAGATGAAAAGGTCAAGTTATGTCCTTGTGTCTTAAAATTAATTCACCCACTATCACACACCCTGTTAGATTTTGTTTGTTGGCCATTTGATCTTGACTCTTTTTCAGCCCCGTGTGCGATTTTTAGTTTTGATGGCAACTTTTCCAGAGTTCACCAACCTAGGAATCCCCTCTGATAGGAATCCTGGTCATTTTCCTCCTTTTGGGAATGTTGGTGCTCCTTACATCACAACGTTGTCCCTTCCTGGGTTAACTGTTGGGTTGCCTATTTGGTTGTTCTCAACCTTTGTGGTCTCTAATGTCTCAACTACTGGTTAATCAGTTCCTCCACCCGAACAACATCATGTTGATTCCAAGGTGGACCTCTCCCCTTCTTCACCTGTTTCTACGTCCTCATCTTCTACTTCGCCTGGTGAAAGTCTGGATTCAAGTAACCAGTTAGCTAACAAGAAGATGAAGAAGACGAAGAAGAAAAAGTCTCATAAGAGAGAGGTTAAAAATGCAGCTACTCCTCTGAGTACATCTCAGGTCGGGCAACCTTCTGCTCCTCTGTGGAAGTTCAAGTTTCCTTGTAAATTGTGCAAGGGAGACCATCTTCTCTGTGATTGTCCTGGCCTTCCTAAGGTCTTAGAAGTATGGTCTCATGATCTGGCCTGCCCCTCATTGCCCTCTCAAGCTCATGGCGATGTTACCCTACTGGAAATGGTAAGAAGAACGGGAAGATCCGATTCCCCTATAGGCTGTGTGAGGGCACCCTTCTCCTTCACCTTTATCTGCTCATGGATAAAGCTTCTGCTATTTTGGAAAGTATTACAGCTTCTTCACCCCAACTTCCCATTGGTTATCAGAGGCTCTCTTCAGATCCTCCCCTGTCGACAAAGAGATTGATTTTGATTCTTCTCTTGTCCATCCTCCTCTTTCCAAACTGGGTTGTGCTAAGCCTGTTCGGGACCAACCATTGGTCGGAGAGAGTGTCAACTTGGGTTCACCGCCTGTTGATCACTCTGTGTCGGAAGAGCATCATGCTCATGTTATTCTCGTCTCGTCAGATTCTCTTGAGTCTGAAAATGACTCTCCTATCCTAGTTGATCCCGAGAGTCCTTCTTCGGTTCCTTTAGAGTAGGGGGCAATCATACGATTCCCCCACCAAGTAGTTCAGTCATTTCCTTCGACTGGAGTCTTTTGACCGCCTTCTGCCTTCCATCCCATGTGCCTTTCTAGATTACTATACATGCCTATGATAAGGTAGTACCTGGCACTGTCTTGGATGAGGGTGCATCTATCAGTCTTATGCCTTCCACTACTTGGCAAGCTTTGGGCTCCCCACAGCTTGTGCCGGTCACACAGAATCTGATGGCGTTTGACAGAGGAACCAGTCAACCATTGGGGATCCTTCCAAAGTTCCCTATCACTTTGGAAGGAAAAACCATCTATATAGACGTACTGGTTACCCAAGGTGCTTTAGATTTCAGTCTTCTCCATGGCCATGACTATGTTTATGCCATGGGGGCCCTTGTCTCTTCACTTTTCTGTGTGGTTTTCTTTCTGCACGACGGAAAGATCGTGACTATAGATCAATTATCATTCTTTAGTCCCCTGGTGCCTTCTACATAGTTTTCATCCCCTCCTAGTCTTTATCCACCGGTTGTATTTGCCCCACTGCAGGTCAACTATGTGGCTACTTATCCCGTGCCTGTATCCAGTGATGATGCCGTCGTGAATAGTGTCCTAGGGGCATTGGGTCCTGACTTCGAAGATGTGATCCTTCCACCGAGAATGACACTCTTGGAAGCGACGGCTTCTTGTTCATTATGATGAAGTTTGTTCAAAGCATAGTTTATTTTCCTATGTCAAGCTCCTTAAAAAATGAAACTAGTTTTGGTCAGAGCATAGTTCATTTTCCTATGTCAAGCTCCTTGGAAAATGAAACTAGGTCTGGTCGGAGCATAGTTCCTTTCCTATGTCAAGCTCCTTAAAAAATGAAACTAGGTCTGTTCGGAGCATAGTTCGCTTTCCTATGTCAAGCTCCTTAAAAAATGAAACTGGGTCTGGTCGAGCATAGTTCTTGATATTGTGTCAAGCTCGTTAAAAAATGAAACAAGGGTTAGGAAGATAGTTCTTTTACTGTGTCAACCTCATTAAAAAATGAAACAACTCCCTTTCCAAATCGAGTCTTTTGATTAAGATCTCGTAAAATATGAGTCGAGTCTTTCCAACATCTTGAAAGTGAAGCTTCATTCCATCCACTTTGTTGAATGCAATGAAGCTTGGGGGGCATGTACCTCGTTTTGCATCATTATGCTGGGGGCATGCGAACTTATAACAACAATAGTTTTTCGTTTCAAGCTTCTGTAAACATGAAACTAAATCCAAGCAGAGTTCTCCATGGTCAAGTTTCTGTAAAAATTAACCCATACCTGATGTACATCTTGTGATTGCAATTTGTATCCACTCAATTCTGCTAGATGAGCCTTGGACGTTTTCATCCCATTGCCACCATCTCTTTGGCCGATCATATGCTTTCACTTGCTTGTTTTCCTTTCCTGAGGGACCGCAGTTAAGAGTGGTTTTGTTAGCCAGCCTCTTGACCATTACATGTTTTGAGCAGTTCCACC
>APFE031350946.1:27006-54556 GCA_000404065.3 Pinus taeda
GCTTTCACTTGCTTGTTTTCCTTTCCTGAGGGACCGCAGTTAAGAGTGGTTTTGTTAGCCAGCCTCTTGACCATTACATGTTTTGAGCAGTTCCACCATTGTCAGAACCAGTTACTACTCTTTATACCACTCATTCCTCTAGGACGAGTCACCTTTAACCTCTTTTCTGACTCGTAAAATATGAAAAGATTGCCGAATATTTTTTCCTTTTTGACTTGTTAAAGAGAATAAAAATGGAGGTCTTCTTTAAGCTCTTTTCTAACTGTCTAAATATGAAAAGATTGCCGAGTTATTCCTCTTGACTCGTTAAACGTAAATAAGAGGTCGTCATCTTTAAACTCGTTTCAGACCGTTTAAAGACAAAAATATCGTCGGGCCCTTGTCATTTTAGGCTCGTTAACGGTTATGAACGACGTGATTTCGGTCTCTTTTTTACATTTTCAAGTCGAAATCACTAATCATGAAAAGTACTCCTCGGTCGTAATGATCGGGCAGCTCTTTCGAGCATTGTTTTATACTTTTTCGGGCTCGAGAGACACAACTTTATGAAAAAGGACACCCCTGGAGTTTCCTTTTCTGCTATCTTTTCAAACTCTCTAAACATGAAAAGCTGCCGAGTTCTTCCTTTGTCAGATGCGTCAAAACTTATTGACATCGGATTTCATCGAAATGACGCCTCTCAAGCATATGCTATCCCTATCGAGCTTGTCATCAAAAAATAACTGGGGTACTCACCAGAAATGGTGGGGAAAATGGAACCACAATTATTGTTGTGTTGGTAGTATGTCGCTCTTGAACATGGCACTTGTCTGCATTCGTGCCTGGGTGGGGACATCTCATCCTATTTTTTACACTTGCCTCCATGGGTGTGGGTTATCCTGTTTGACCTCTCATCTACTCGTTGCCCTGTCACCATGACCCCTGATCATTTGAAGTCAAATACTACCAAGTCCACTGTCGTGCCACCAATATGTTCAAGAGAAGTTGACCTCTACAGAATATTCAACCTCCCTCTGACACCTCACATAATTCTGATTCACAAAACATCTTATCCTTCTCTGTCTCGTGTCGATGATGTGGGAAACATTATGGCCCACCTTCGATTAAGGTCACTTTCGGTCGACTTCAGCTCATTATCCAGGAAGTTGACCCAGAGACTCCCTTCAGGTACCTTGGAGCCTACATGCCTTAATGGCAGGTTCTTCGTGTTCGACGCGAGGTTTTCATCATTGGCCTATGATCGAATGATTCTACAGGTGTTTGACGCCGGCTCACTAATTCATACGCCGTAGATTGTACCTATAGTACCTTGAGGACCATTGTCATTATTGGTGGTACCTCTTGCGTCTGTTAACAGTTTTCATCATTGACTGGTAATCAGATGATTTTCTTGCATGTTCGACTTTGACTCCCATATTTGCATGCTTGAACTTGTACTTTGTTCGGGTTGAGGTGGAGCGCAAGACCCTGGATTTTGTCTGTTGGGATCCAGGTTGCGATTTTGTGGATTATTATGATCATTACATGACTCATTCAATGGATGGCTACGACCATGCCTGAATCTATTTATCGATCCTCACTGGATGGTTGCGTCCATACCTTAGATCCAGATTTTTATGTACTCTACTATGGATGGCTGCATCCATACCACATCCATCATGTACTTGAGATATCAGTTTTACTTCTTCATGCAGGTTCTCCGGTGACAGTGTTTTCAGTTGGCCATGTTCTTGTAAAGTATTTCACCCCTCTCTCTCTCTCAGGCCTCATGCTTTAGGGGGCATCTGTTACACAGTAATTTGTCACCGTCCCTATTACCCCTTGTCCCACACCTTGGAGGACTTATTCCAGGACTTGTGAGAAGTGACATAACCTAGAAACACTTGCATTGTATTCCCCTAAGTATGTACTTCATATGCCCTGAAGACACCTTCTGCAAAATGCCCATAAAAATAGCCCTTTTTCAATTGGCGTGGTTCCACTGTGTAGCACTCATGCCAATGGGGGAAATCCTCCAAAGAGGGTGTGCCAGCTGGCGCTCTGTCTCAGAGTCGCACTCGCGCTAGCCCAGCTGGGTAAATTTTTTAACAAACAAACTTACGAAGGTTCTTCCTAACCCATTCATGAACTGATTCCATCTTGAGTTGGTTTAGTTTGGCTTCGAATCTCCATAGAAGGGAAGTTGTTTGCCACCTTCTCATGGAAGCTTCTTAGTGATAAAGCCAACCCCATGAATATTGTGGATGATCCTAACTCCTTCCCCTCTATCTATAAAAGCTTGTCCTTTTGCCTTTGACAAGCTAGTTCTAAGTCTCCTAGTTCCAAATTCTAAGTCCCAAAGTCTAAGAATTGCCAAGCTCATGCTACAAGAAGCCTTCTTCATTCCCATAAGGCTAAATCTAAAGTGAGGAGATTCTTGTTCAAGTAACCAAGGTGAGAGAGGCTTGTTCCCCATTCCCAACAAGCTTTGCAAGGCATGTGCTGCTGATCACATAGCCAAAGGAGGATTTGACGTGAGAAATATGGTTGTATTCTTCTTTGTTTATCAATAATAGACGACTATCATTATGGTTCTAGTCTTATTGTCTTTGTAATGATGATTGAGTTCTATCCTTTCTGACTGATATATAGTTTCATCTATTGGATTTTATGCTTGTATTTGTGTCCTTCTTTTCATGTGTAGGTGTCCGTTCACGAGAATCGTGGGGATCGTGACTAGCCAGAGCAAAGGAACAGGAGCGTCGACTCTTCTACAAGTACTAGCGTTGGAATCTAGGTAGGCCCTCATCATCGGTCTTTAATTTGCAATTAGGAACCTGCGTGTTAGCATTGTTTGATTGCTGCTAGACCCCATTTGGGCTAGTATGGATTGCCTCTATTCGTAGAGGGTATTTACCTCCACAACAATCCAAGTCATTCAATATTGGCCATCTCCAACCACTCTGACAGAGCTCTGCAACTTTCTAGGTCTTGCTAACTTCTACTGCAGGTTCATGCTGGGATTTTCTCATATCAATCGGCCCTTGTGTCAAGTCACCAAGGGAGGAGTGAAAGCAAAATTCTTTTGGTCAGAATCTCAACAAAAGGCATTCATAGAGTTGAAATATCACCTCTACACAGCACCAGTGCTCGCACTACCAGGGTTACAACAACTATTTGAGGTCGAGACATATGCCTTTGACTATGCTATTGGGGCAGTCCTTACTCAACATGCGCATCCAGCGGCATGTCATAGTGGGACACTTTCAGACATAGTCCGAAAGTATCCCACTTATGTCAAAGAGATGTATTTCATTGTGTAGGCCTATCAAAAATGGAAGCATTAAATTTTGGGGAAGGAAACGGTCATCCACATAGAGCACCAACCCCTGCAGTTCATATATACCAAAGGGAAATTGCAGAATGATTGCCATCAGATGTGATCCACATACTTGCAACAGTTCCATTTGAATATCAAGTATAAGAAGGGTAGCACCAATAATTTTGCAGATTGTCTCAGTCAACCACCAATCATGGCCTTAACAACTGTGCTCAACTCTTGTGGGCACGAGACTTCTGATTGGCCACTTGTCTACAAAAGAGACCCAGAATTTAGCCACACATACTAGACACTCTTGTAGAGTCAGCATGTCCCAAATTTTCAGATCCAGGATGCCCTGTTATGCCACCCGGGTCACTTTTTTCTCCTTCAAGCGAGCATGCCAAGATGATTTGGGAAGGACACTACAGTAGGGCTGCTAGATATTTCAAAGTTGAGAAAATAGTGGTAGTACACATAAGTATTTCTATTCACTGAATCTTCAACAGGATGTCAGGAAGTACATCAGATCATGCACTGTTTGCACCATTGCCAAACCAACCATCAGGAAGAAAGGCCTCTATACCCCTCTTCCTACCCCAAGTCGACCTTAGGAATCCATCTCCATGGATTACATGTTAGGCCTTCCTTCCGCTAAGCATGGAAATGACTGTGTTTTTGTGGTCATTGACAGGTTCTCGAAGATGGCAATTATGGCTACCTACAAGAAGAATATCACAGTAGAAGCCACTGCTAAACTCTTGTTTGAATGAGTGATGGTAGACTTTGGGATCACATAGTCTATCATCTCAGATCAGGACAACCAGTTATGTTAGCAATCCAGGAAACTCTCCTAGGTTGTAACTCAGAGATGCCTCGCAACATATAAATCTTCAATATCATTCTCTAACTATTGGAATGGATTGGGGTTCGGAACAAGTCAGATGATTATTCAACTCTGTTTTCACTCAAGACATGCATGAACACCCTTAGCTTGACAAAGATTTTGACCATTAATGCTCAATAGTTTATAGATGCAATGAATAGATGGAGAATCCTAACTATACTAGTAGATACATACATAAACACATCTCAATGGATAACTGCAGAAAGTAAATGAAGTTTTCAAATCTAATTTATCAATGTAGAGATAAGATGATAGTTATCTGGCATTAGATGCAGAACAAAACATGAATAACCTATTCAAGTGCAAGCTTAGGACATAGGAGAATATGGGAATTGAACATGTAATAACAAAAGATGCTTGTATTACTCGAATGAAGATGAGACACTGGGAGGAGTAGAGTATCCCCAGTCTCCAAAAGTTGAACCCTTATTCCTTCAAACTTTCAGCCATTTATAGGTTTTTTACAATACTCTTCAACTCTCTGAGGCTCGAGATGTCTTAATCTATCCACTCTTATCTTCTAAATACTTGAAACCATAACTAGACAAACATGGTAAGAAAATTCTAGTAATTTCGTCACACTCTCAGGTGATTCACTCATGCAATGATGTTCCATGATCATTTCTACTATTTTGGTTGCATCGCTTTGCTGTTTTTTTCCCTTTTTGGCCATGAATCCTGTTATTTTAGTTCACTGTTTGGCTATCTGTTATAGCTCCAAATCTCACTCTTGAGGTTTGTGATGCTGCACTCATGGCCTAGGGCAACACATCCTTCCAAACCTGGTCCCAAATTTAGAAACAATGTTTTTTCCCTATACGCGACATTGCCCTAAGATAAACACGTGTATACATATGTCTGTGTATACCCAACCCGTGTATATGTATAAAAACACTTAAAAAAAATAAATCTCCTTAATTTCGGGTGGAGATCATGGGTTTTACCTGTTGATCACCTGTTAGTGCCCGTGGCCCAACTGTTCCCAACAAATTCCCAACTAAAAAAAATACTTTGGGAGAAGTATAAAAAGGCTTCTATGGGAAGGCCAAAGGGAGGAGAGAAGAGAGAGAAAGATTGTTATGCTGAGATTTCCCTGATCAGGTCTGAAGATCCTTGTGCTTTTTTCACTTCCCCCATCCTACAGGAAACCCTTGTTTCCTTGTGTGTGTTGATGATTTCATACTACTTGAGATATCATGGAGTAAGTCATGGAAGGAGTTTGTTAAAGGCTTGAGACTCAACCAATCCAGGAGACGGTTCCACTTGGAGCCTGCAAAACGATGACTCAGGTGAAATTGTTCCTTTTCTGTACTTTCTTTGTCTACAATAAAACAAACACATGTCTTTGTTCCTGATATAGATCTTCTTCATGTTATGATATTCATGTTATGATTCATATGTGATCAGTTGTTTAATTGCATATCTAACTACCTTTCCTTATAATATGAAGATGGTTTCTTTATGATGTTTAGTCCATATATTGTTGTACTTTCTTGAATTGATTGTTTTGCAGGTCAAAGAAGCAAAGGAACTCCAAGAAGAAGGCTCTTCTCAAACGTAGGACCTCAGGTATGCCCCCTATCGTAGAGTTTGCTTATAGTAGCATGATGATTGCATGGAATGTGTGTTTCTTTGCATAGATAACCTTCAGTCTGCTAGGGTATTAACCCAGGACCCTAGGGGAGTTTATCCCACAACAGAATTGGTGACTCCATTGGGGACAACACTATTGTTGTTCTTAGTATGGGTGTATTCAAGCCAATCAGGGCTCAATTGTCTGTTTATCTTCTATTACTGTGTAGTCAGTGCCTGAATTGTGAGCTTTGATCAATTTTTTCCAGACTTTTTTTTTGTTTTTCTTGGAAACTTTTTTATATGCTAGTTTCTCTTTTTACAGAAGCGTATATACGCATCTTTCCTTAAGTGAACCTACGTATATGCAAGTTTCCTTAATCCTTGTCGCATATACACGCATCTGTGTGCAAACAGAGTCGCGTATATCCTTAATTTTCAAGATTTTTAAAAATTTGTTTGTTTCTAGAAGATAGTATGCTGGTCTGATTCAATTTGGAACAACCACTATTCTGTCATACTCTTTAGTTTCTATAGCAAGTGTCTTCTTTTGAATTCTCTCTGATTGCGAAAAGGTTGGTCTTGTTCGTTTTCTTGCAAACGTCATTTATTTTTGCTTAAGCACACAAGGTTTCTCGCAAGGAATCTTGGTTTCTCTGTGTATTCAGGGTAGAAAGATTGATTTCAATATTTGTGTTGAGTTTTGTTTTAATGATTTTTTGGTTTGCATGTCTGAACTATTTTTACGACCATCTTCTTTTCTTGCTTTCTGAAATTCGTTTCTTCATGCTTTCTCGAAATTTGTCTTTTCAATCCTTTTGTTTCCATTACCAAGCTCATCTCACTGCTTCTTGATTGTTAAAAGCATTTCAAAGCACCTTTTTGTTGATTTCCCACTTGTTTTGTATCGTAAACTCACAAAGTGCTTCATTGCCTATTTTTTCGATCATCAAGTTTCAGTCTTGTTAGAGTGTTTTTGAAAAGTTGTTTTTGAGTTGCTTTTAAAGGAAATTTCTTGAAACATTGTTTTTCTTTCTTGAACTTTGTTTTGATTGAGTTTTCATTTTTTTTGAGTGAAAGTGCCTATTTGTTTTTCTTCATATTGCTTTAGGTTCTTAGACGAAATAAGCAACAAAAACTTATATTCCATCTAAACATTTAAGTGGAAAATCTAAAATCGATAAACAAGCAACTTTCATCTTTTGATTTAAGAGTAGTTTTGAGGCATGTATTTGTTGCATTAGGATTAGTTTGTGCATATTTCTAGGCATTTATAGTTTTGTTAGCTTTTGTGAGTGTGATGTTTGAAAAGAAAAATAAAACTTTTTACTTTTATTTGAAGTTCCTCTGAACCTTATAGAAATTGCTTTTCATCGAAAAATGAAAAACAAGTGCATGTGCATGTAGTTTGGTTTTATTAATTTCTTTTGCATCAAAACACCACCAGTTTCACTTCCATCATCCCTTGACTTAAATATCAACCCATTAAAATCAAGCACTAATTTTAAATATACTAGAACTTTATATTTGTCGAGTTGGATACATCAACAAGTTTTAGGATATTTTAGGGCCTTGGATTAGGTGTGTGGAGAGTTAACTCTCCAAGTCCATTTTAAACTATTGAACATAGGAGTCTGAATAGTGAGTGAAAATCCAATAGTGTTAGGAAGACCAGGAAAGTTCCAGATCTGGTAGTTAAGCATGAGGGTCTGTAAAGACAGGGAAGAGAGATACCCCCTCTCCTACTTGTCCGAACTTACCTCACGACTATTCTGCCTGGCTTCTAATACGAGTTGGTAACCTTAGTTGCTACTTCTAGGGATCTATACAGGTGGCCGCGGAGGGGAATCATGTGGCACCTGAGGTCGACGTTGTATCACTCTCAACGGTACTACTGGAGGGCACCCTTGCGAAGCTTGGGGGCTTGCACTGGCGCAGGCTATTGTTAGGAGGTGAGCATAACTTCCTCTATTACCTTCGCTAGTAGGACTGGGCCGTCATTATTCCAAACTATCTTCAGAAGGCCCCTTACTTCACTTTCTCGTATTTTGGTGTCTGGTCCTAATCACATGGAATGGAAATACTTGGAATTTGTTTGACTGGCTGATATCTTTACGGACTTTATAGTGTGTGCTCCATGCTCCTAGTTGGCCTAGCTTTCAATTTTTTGAGTCTTTAGTTAGATATTTACAAAAAATTCAAAGTGGCTGACCAATCACCTAGACGGTCTCAAAGACTTCCCAGTCTTTCACCACCAAGTTTAGAGCCTTCACCTAGAAGGCACAGAGGTAATATTGCTGGTGAGTTTCGTCTCGTGGCAGCTAATGCATCAGGGATTGATCCTCCCCTCGGGGGCATCAGTGCTCAAGATAGACCTGGTACTTCCACAAGACAAGAGATAAGTACTCTTGGACTTTCTCGAGTTCTCTTTTGGATGCAAGATAACGTAGAGGTAGATGAACTCTCAGAGTCGTTAGTGGCTCTGAATTGTCCCCTACTTCCTAGTCATCCAAAAGAGTTACAATACGTTTGGTCTCCAACACATCAACTGTCAAGTCCAAGTCACATAACGCACTTACCATCGATGACCACTACTGGAAGCATGCCTTCTATTACAAGTGCTACGACTGTGCATACTCCAATATCTGTACAAGGGGGAGGAACTATTTCCATTCCCTCCACTTCTTTATTCCAGTATTTTCCTAGCATGTCTTCAGTTGGGACTACCTCCATTCCTTCTACGAGTGGAAACTCCCAAACCAATGCTTTTAGTTATGGATTTTTCCCATTTGGCACCCATTCACAGGGTATTATGTCAGTTCCGTTTAGTGCCGCCACACCCATGATGGGTGGATCGGCTTCATTCCAAGGTTTTTCTTTTGGAAGTGGTCATATACTGCATTCCAACCCATCAATTGGATCTATGCCTTTCTCTTCTTTAGGACAAGGTAGCAATCCTTTTCAAGGTTGGACTAACCCTGCAGTTAGTAGTATGGGAACTCGAAATTCTTTTCTCGACCAACAAGGGAATAGGTTGTACTCCATGGTTAGTTCATTCCAAAGTATTCCTCCCCTAGCCTCTGCTTGGGATCCTTATCAGGGGTTGTCTGCTCCTTATAATCCTTTAGGAGGAAGCTTCACTGGTTATGGAGGTTTTGTGGCCAGAGTTGGTCAAACTATGAGTTATGCTAGATCACAAGGCATCCCTTTTGGTTCAGCTGGTTCTGTAGGTTACTTCGGGCAGCCTGGTGCCTTCCAAAATCTAGGCCCATCTTTTCAGAACTTTGGGGGTTCCACCCAGTCTGGGTGGAACCCCCATGATCCTCCTAGGCTTCCGTTTCTGGCAACTTTGAACTTGCCAAACCTCACAAAGTTAACAAATGATCCAATGAAATATAATCCGGCCTAGCCTCTGGTCCCAACCAAACTTCCTTCGGACATTCCAAAATTCGAAGAGAAGAGCGGTGAGGACCGAGGTGACCATGTGACCACATTCATTTTGTGGTGCTCGTAGAACTCCCTTATTGATGATTCAATTAGGTTGAGACTTTTTCAGTGCACCTTGACTGGTAATGCAGCCAAATGGTATATAGAGTTGCCAGGGGGCAGCTTTACATCTTTTGCTGACTGAGCTAATATTTTCTTAAATAATTTCCAGTTGCCTATCCGTTATGATGCCGGAACTGAACTTCTGGCCAATTTTCGTCAGGACATGGCAACTCACATTTCTGACCATATTCAGGAATAGAGACGAGGAAAGAGGCTCATTAAAGCTGAAATCCCTCCGGAGTACCATCTCGAATGGTTTTTGAAATCTTTACAACCTGAGATCTCTAAGGATGTCTCGATGTCTGGAGTTTACTCTGAGGAGCAAGTTATTTTGAGGGCCCAACAATTAGAATTGATCTACTCTCAGTCTGGGATCCTACAAAAATGCCTGCCAGATGCTCCTGGGTCGAAGGTTGATATAGCCAAGTCAAAGCTAGGTCCCCATGGGGATATTATCGTTGGATTGGTAGACACGAATGCGGTGAACTTGTTGAGCAAATTACAGCAGTTGTCATTGCAAACTTCTTCAAACAACCAAGTCACATCATCTACCACTTCATATTCCAAACCCTCTTCGATAAATGCCATCCAATCTGATAACCCCAAAGGAAATTAGAACTCCAATGGGAAAAAGAAATACGAGGTAAGAAAAATAATCAGGATGGGAAGGCTAACACAAATAAATCTCGCAATAATGCTAGTGGGGGTAGAAATGAGTCTAAAACGAAAGTCAAGTTTCCATGCAAGTTGTGTAGTGGAGACCATTTAACTCATCTCTGCTCGAAGATTCAGGATGTTCAACACTTGTTAGGGTAGCAAGGGGATTATAGTTCTCAAGTTATGTTAACCAACCCTTTTCCCCAAGGGCAGCAATTGCTTGCTAGCTCGAGTTCAAATCCGGGTACCTCCCCAGGGGGCAGCCAGGAAGGGGAAAAATCATCAGACATTTTCATGATGGGTTCTAATGTACATGTGGCTACTCGGTCAGGTGATTACGGTGAAGCTGAAACTTTCAAGGATGAAACTACTCCCAAAAATACCAACCTTCATATTGAGCGACCCCCTATTGAGACTATACCACGAATACTGAAAGGTTCCGCTAAACACGCGACTATCAATTCTAACACTAGGGCCACCTAGAATTATTCCATTGTGGAAGATCTGGCCTAGAGTCCATGCGCCATGTCCACTTTAGAGGTTCACCAGTCATGTCCGGCTCAACGAAGTGCTTTACTCTTGGCAACTGGGGCAGTTGATCCAACCAACTCATTAGTGCTCACTTTTGACACGTTAAATGTCAAAAATCAACTCCCTCATCACATGGCTTTCCAGATATAGTCTACATACTAAAAGATTAATCTTTTTCACACCGTTATTGATGAGGGAGCTTCCACATGCATAATATCGATGTCTTGCTGGAAGGCCATTGGATCTCCTTCAGTTGTTCCTTCACCTACCCTTCTGACTGCGTTTAATGGGCATTCTCACAAGCCGCATGGGATTATCCAAGCCTTTCCTATATGTGTTGGAGGAAAGGTCGTCAATGTTGAAGTAGAGGTCATAGATGCTAACCTAGACTATAATCTCCTCTTAGGAAGGAATTGGGTATATGAGATGGATGTCATTGTTTCAATTCTATTTCGTGTCATCTGCTTTCCTCATGAAGGGAAAATCGTTAAGGTTGATTAATTAGATTATTGTCCAGTTGATCCTCTAGCAACTTCTGACTCTACTATCCCCTTAATGGATAACCCTCACCCGCCTACAGAGAATCTAGGAGTTGGGATGTATTCCTCATTGATGGGTACCCTTGAGTTGCCCTCTCCTATCACTCGAATCAATGTCGTTTCATCATCCAAGGAGTCTCCTCGAGAAGGGTTCTTCCGAACTCATTATTTTTTGGACCATTGGACCTTGCCTTCACCTATGACCACATTACCTAAAGGACAAGTAAATGGAATGGCATCCTCTATGTTTGCGGCTGAGCTTAGATATCATTCTATCGTTAACTCTGTAGATGACCACTCTGCTCCTTCTTCCGAAGAGGATTTTGAGGGTTATGTGGCCCCAGCTTGGGCCTTTGATTCCACCTCCACCTTGGACTACTTAGATACAGTTTTACCTTCTAAAGAAGTAATCCTCAAAGTGATTATGGGTGTAGATCGACCTTGGGAAGACTTACACCATCGCTCATATTTCCTTCCTCCATTGCAGGAAGTGGAAGCTAGGTTATCCAAGCTATTCACTAGTGATGTTTGTAAGATATCGAATCCTTTAGCTCCAATACACTTTCATGCCAAAGGTAATATGGCGGTGATCTCAGAATTGATGTCTATAAACATCTCTAGGGATCCTAACGTGATTGAGAATCTCTTCATTGGAATCGAATGTTCCCCTGAAGAGGTGCAAATTTAAAACGACCTTTTTAAGGAATTTCGAGATGTATTTTCTTGGTCTTATGAGGAAATGCCTGGCATTGATCCTTTTATAGTTCAGCATGAGAACAAGACGTATGAAAACGCTATGCCGGTCCATCAAAGGCTTCAAATGGTTAATCCTAGGAAAGTGGTAGCCATTAAAGCTGAAGTAGAGAAGCTGCTCAAGGCAGGTTTTATATACCTTGTTCCTCTTACCGATTGGGTTTCTAATCCAGTCCCTATAGATATAAAGCAAGGAACAATCCGAGTATGCATCAACTTTAGGGACTTAAACAAAGCTTGTCTGAAAGATAATTACCCCATGCCATTCATTGATGAGATTATTAATGAATGTGCGGGTAATGATATTTTTTCCTTCATGGATGGTTTTTTTGGTTATAATCAAATTTCTATCCATCCTGAAGATCAACATAAGATAGCTTTTATATGTCCCTGGGGTACCTTTGCATACAGAAAGATGCCGTTTGGTCTCAAAAATGCTGGAGTCACTTTCCAGCGGGCCATGTCATATGCTTTCCACGACATCAAACATATCATCGAAGCATACTTCGACGATCTCGTTGCTCATTCTCGAAAAAGAATTGATCATCACAGTCGCCTTCGAATGGCTTTTGAGCGATGTCGTTTTTATAAAATTTAGTTGAATACGAACAAGTGCGTTTTCGTAGTTACGTCTGGTCAGTTGTTAGGGTTCATCGTGTCAAATGAAGGGATTAGATTTGATCCCTTCAAGGTAGAGGCGATAGTTCAGTTGCCTCCCCCGTCCTCCGTTTGACAACTTCAAAGTCTTCAAGGGAAGGCTAATTTCTTAAGACGGTTTAAAGCGAACTATGTCGAGATCACGAAAGGGTTTATGTGTTTTCTCCACAAAGGGTTCCATTCATGTGGGATGACTTTGCGCAGTGGTCGTTTGATGCTTTGAAAAGGCATTAATCTCTGCCCCGCTTTTGAGTCCACCAGATTATGGTAGTGACTTCCTTTTATATCTCGCTGTAATAGAATCAACCATTGGTATGGCTCTCATTCAGGAAAATGATGATCTCACAGAGCATGTGATTTATTAATTGAGCCGAGGCTTGATAGGTCCTGAACTTCGCTATTCTCTAGTTGAGAAGTTGGCCTTGGAAGTTGTCCACGTTGTCCAGCGGCTCTGTCATTATATTCTGCTACGCAAAACTTTTGTATTGGCAACAGTCAATCCATTTCAGTTTGTCCTCAGTAGGCGAGTTATTGGGGGCAAATATAATCAATGGATTGTCATTCTACAAGAATTTTATCTCGAGTTCGTGTTCACTAAGTCCAAGAAATCTATGGTTTTTTCCAAGCTAATTTTCGAGCTGACTTGTGGAGACGATACTGTTTATGAGGAAAGTTTTCCTGACAAACATTTATTCCTCATCTCTTCACTCAACCCTTTGTATGGAGATATCCTTGTTTATCTCCAGACTTCAAAGTTTCCCTCTGCTTTCTCTAAGGATGAATTTGGCAAATTACGTGACCTCGCTAAAAATTACGTCATCATTGGTGACACATTATATCGTTGGGGGGTTGATTCAATCCTTTGACGCTGTTTAACCTTAGAGGAGGTAGAGTCTGTGCTAAATGATTGCCACAGTGGAGCTTGTCGTGGTCATCTATCATGGCTTGCTATAGCTCAACGTATCTTGCGTGCCGATTATTTTTGGCCTTCACTCTTCAATGACTGTGTTGAAGCGGTCAAACGTTGTCACCCATGCCAAGTTTATACATGGAAGATGTGCACACATCTAGCTCCTCTTTTTCCCATTTTCGCTGTCGGTCCCTTTACTAAGTGCGGTATTGATTTTACGATTTGTCATCTGCCTTCAGCAGCAAATCACAAGTATATTATTGTGGCTGTCAACTACATTAGGAAGTGGGCCGAGGCCATGCCCACTTATAAAAATGATAGTGGGACAGTGGAATTGTTC
The DNA here is from genome assembly GCA_000404065.3 of Pinus taeda. NCBI lineage: Eukaryota > Viridiplantae > Streptophyta > Pinopsida > Pinales > Pinaceae > Pinus > Pinus taeda. The sequence goes on from APFE031350946.1 coordinate 40,720, forward strand.
CTTTTTAATCAGATTATCTCAAGGTTCGGTATCCCAAGAGATATTGTCACTGACCATGGCAGTCATTTCCAGAATCCACTAATGTCTGAATTGGCTCTCAAACTAGGTTTCCAGCAAGAACATTCATCTCCTTATTATCGTCAGGGCAATGGACAGGTCGAGGCAGTAAACAAAACTCTTAAGATAATCCTACAAAGGACAATTGATAAAAATAGATCCAATTGGCATCTTATGTTGTGTCCGGCTCTATGGGCATACCGAACCTCCCTCAAGACTGCTACAAGTTTTACACCTTTTTAGTTAGTATATGGGTTGGAATCTATCTTTGCTGTCGAATGTAAAATTCCATCTACTAAGTTAGCTATTGAGCTCCTTTCAGATACCTCTCATCTCGAAGAGTGCCTCCTTCACTTGGAGCATCTTGATGAGCAGCATCGAGATGCAGCCACAGTAAACGACGCCCATAAGAAAAGGGTTAATACCCTGTATGATAAATTTGTCCATCCTCATGTATTTTCCAAAGGTGACCTCGTCTTGGTCTACGACCAAGATAAGAACACATTGGGGGCAGGAAAATTCAAACCTATGTGGTACGATCCCTTCATAATTAAACAAGTTTTAACAAAAGGGTCGTATGAGTTAATCAATTTCGAAGGAAACAAATTGGCGAAACCCCAAAAAAAGCTGTACCTTAAGAAGTACTTTGCTTAAGTAGCAGCTAGGCAATGGCTTCTTTGTACATTATGTATATTTGTGTATATTTTGTCGAGAGTTTGTGATATCAACACTTTTTGGTCTGCTTTGATAGGTGTTGATGGATGACATGGTCTATTTTGGATTCGACGATGGTGCTAGTCGGCACAATCGGAATCTCGCTTCCGCAGCTTGGATACTGTATTATCCAATTGGTCAATTGATGGTATCAAGGGGAGTATGCATCAGTCCCACTTCAAACAATATGGCTGAGTATACTGCCATTATTAATTTACTATCTAAGGCAATTTCTCACGAAATCGACTTGTTGGTAGTTTATCATGATTCACAATTGATAGTGTCACAATTAAATAACATTTATCAGGTAAGGGATCCATGTTTACATCACCAGTATTTAAGGGTGAGGTTGTTGCAAAGATCATTTACTTATATTAATTATTTGCATATTCCAAGATCTCATAATTGGTTAGCTAATTCTATCGCTAATCAAGCATTAGACTGACACATCAATCATTCATCACCATAAATTAAGCATCAAGAGGTTAAAATGTATATATATATATATCATAAAGCGTCTCGTGTGTAGATAAGTTTGTTCATAAATATACAAAATTGGGACTCAAATTCCCATAATCATGTCCACTATGTCTAATTCCCCAACTCAGGATGAGCGGCTAAGTAGGCAACTACTGCATTGGCTACACGTCTAAAAGTGTGGACCCAGCCACGTGGCATGCCAACCACATGACGCTACATCTCTATAGGAAGGTCTTCTACTGCCACCATTGGCACTCGGTGGGTTAGCCTCACCAAATGCCATTGAACTATGTGTAGAGTTCGTTCCGTGGCTGTAGCCGCCTCTTCGGCCCCTTGGCTGCGATGCTTGTGCCATGAGAACTCATCTGGTTGTACAGGCCCAATATCTGGAACATGATCATTATATTAGTCATTTGAATCCTATCAAAAGTATTTTCGAAGTTCATTATTATATTTGAAAAATAAAAAAAATTCATAAAATCAAAAATCACTTACCAATGTCGCCCCATGCTGCGGTCAGTGGTAATGCCAGATCGAGATCTCCTCGGAAATCCAACCCGACATAGGGGTAGTCACCAATGGCGATGATATGTTGATCCCACCAGGAAAAGAAGTCATCGTCGAAAGCAGTCCGTGGGACCTCCCCACCTCCTAGACATTTCATCAAGTCAGCCCACCTGCCCATCCGAGGATCTCGTGGGGCGCTGATTGAAACTGGTACTCTGGGACGAAGTGAAAGGACTCTCTCGAAGAAGAAAGAGCACATAATAGTCCCATAGCCGAAGTTTTTGGTCTGTCCCCTCTTAATAGAAGTGAGTAGGATTTTCATGCTAGCCAAAAGAGGAGTACACCAATCAGAGACTGTGGTGAGAACGTCAACTGTCATGCTCATGTTTAGCCGTGATGACTGATGTAGAGAAGCAGATCCGTTCACTCAAGATATGATGAACAAGATTATCCACAATGGTAGACTCGCCACATGTGTGATGTAAGCATCCGACTTTCTTCGGATGTCCCGGGCAATATATCTATACATAGTCCTCTATCGAGAGACTGCTCCGTGTTCTCCCCCGGGAATGTACTACCTCTCCCCTTCGGGAAAGGCCTGTAATGAAATAGATATCTTCCACTTCTATCCTGAGTGGCATCTAGTTGATAATAAAAGCATCCTCCTCGATGTTCCAGTAACCGAGAAGCATCTTGAGAAGATGTGTGTTTTCTTTCATATTTGGTAATTTGAAGAACTTAAGCAAACCGCATCCCTGTAATGCATCCAGAGCCTCAGGACTGTTCATAACTTCTTCATCTACTGTGGTATGCTATCTTTCTCACCAGGTGATTGTCATCTTGAAGGAAAAATCAATTTCAACCATTAGTTTTCTTGTTGGAAATGTCCGTGGCGTATACGCGGGTCCCCTTTACACAAAGTCGCATGTAGGGCCCACGTGTACACGGGTTGCATATTACAAACCCGTGTATACGCCGCGGAGAATTTTTTTGCAACAAACTCAATGGCAAAATGTTAATTAAAACTTCTAAAACTAAACATAATCAATTACAAGTTGAGAATAAGAGTTACCTGGAGATTTTGGAGGAATTTGAACGGTTGAATTTGGCATATTGGAAGTTAGCTTTGTTTGCTCCAATTCTTTGCTCTCAAACTCAAATGGTGAAAATGGTGAGTCCAAAAACCTTTTTATAAGCTTAGAAAATGTCAAATTTTTTCAAAACTTGATTTTGTTTGGTCTCATGTAACTTTTAACTTGAGAGCTTGGAATGTCGAGAATGGTTTCGTTTTCTGGACATTTTGGATGTTTTCGACAGTTTCAAGATGGTTCCATGATTGCTGACCCGTCATGGCAGGTATCGTTTTCTCACTGGAATATAGGCTAGGGAAGCCATTTTTTCCGTTTCATCATGCATAATAGCCTCCATTTGTCGATACACTTTCCCTAGGGTTGATCCCATCATTTTATGGTTCGCAAACCATCTTCACTCGCCGATTCTTTAAATCGTGACACGATGGTAGAGCCATCCTTTACATGGGCATCCTAGTTAGCACCTCACTAACATTTGTTGCCCATGCTACTCCAATTTGAGTAGGCCCAAAAGTCCTCTGTAGTCCCACCATGACTTAAACGATGAAGACTCATTCCTCTTTGCTTCTTCGTTTCATTCTGGCCTTATACCCTAGAGGCTCCTTTGTGTTGAGTTGTACTACTGCATTGCATGTTGACTATCTGCACCTTTTGGCCTTAAGCCGACTTCACTTGGACTCGTGTTAAGCCAACTTTTGACCATGATGACTGCAAAATAAAACTTGCATACCTTTGACCTCTACAGCTTGACACACCTTGACCCGTGGAAGTAACACACCTTTGAGTGTCTCTGGCCAGTTTTCGCCTCCCTGCATCAAGCATAGGAATGTCCCAATCCCAGGAACTAGATCATCTGCTTCACTGACACTCGTTCTTTCCACTGTACTATAGCATTATTTTATTCTTTTTCCAGCTTTAAAGAAAAAGACCAAAAAAATTATATATTTCAAAAAGAGCGGGAATGGGACAGTATTTCCATTTATTTTTTATAGCTAGAGTTAGTCGTGTCACCCTTGAACAAAGCACTCAAAACAAAGTCTCCTCTGCTTGGGTGAGATTTAGTTTGACTTAGGTATGCCTTAACCTTTTTGTTGAGTCGGTTCTCCCCCGATTGGTTATCTCTTCCAATCATATAGAGGGTTCGTGTGTTCCTCCTACGCAACGAGCTTATATAGAGTCATCATATGCTACCACATAGTCACATTTAGTCGTGCTTTTGTTCAAGGGAAGTTAGCCTGAGTCGGCCTCTCTGCGGTGTCTCTTGACTTATTTTTTAGTCGGTCATCCCTGGTTGTTAGTGCTATGTCTATCATCACATCAGTTATATTGGTCCTTTACTCATGCCGGTTTGAGAAGTTCTCCATTGACTTCTTGCTGGTAGGTCTTGTCTTTATCGATGACGACATCTTGCTCTGAGGATAGGCATAGAGCTGCACCCTAGCCCTATTTTCATTATTGATAAGTCACCTTCTGCTCAGCATCGATCAGTATCATGGGTCTTTGACTGAGTGGTTACCCTTGTGTTCGACATCAGCTTACATTATGACACATTGGGATTCGTGTAGTACCTTGGTTTCCATTTGAACCTATTGGTGGATACCTTGCCTCTGTGTCAGCTTTCATTATTGGTTGGTTCAGAGGGTTTCTGTCATGTGCTAGCCACATCTTGTGTACGCTGGAAATGTACTTCGGTTGTCTTACTACATCTTTTTCATCTGATTCCTTCCACATTATTGGCCTACAGATTACACTCGTGCTAGATTGATGGAGGATGCCTTAATGCCTTCCTTCTAGCGGATCTTTCCCTATCGACTTCGACTCATTGCTCTGGGGCAAAGATCTAGAGTTCATTTGGCAGTACCTTGGGGTTTGCAGTCATTAGTGGTAGATCCTTCACTATCGACACTGGGAAACCATCATTGTCTCCTGATTGATAGATTCTTACAGGTGTTTGACTCCAGCTCATCTATTCACACTTGTTGGATTGTACTGGGTACCTTGACACTCATTATCATTATCGGTGAGTAGTCTCGTGTTTGTTAATGGTATACATCAATGATTGGTAATAAAATGGTTTCTCACATGGTAAACTTCAAATCATTTATTCCCATGTTATAGTAATGTACCACGGTGGTCGGTGAAGACCTCAGGTTGTATCAGCATTTGTTGGTTCACTTGACAGTTGCTCCTATTGCTGCTAGTAGATACCACTTCACTTTATATGTTGCAGTCATTCATGGCAACATTTTATCCGCTGGAACTTGAGTTTGTAGTGTAGTATCATATTATTCCATCATGTTCAGTTGGTACTTTTGGGGTTCAGCCTTTGATATCAATGATCCACTTCATCTTTCAGCATCATTGACATTCTTATATGTGACATTCAGACATGTACTTGTTCGATCATGATCAGATCATCCATTATGTATTTTCCAGTTATTTATACTTGTATACTTGGTGGATCCGCTTGTACTTGATGTGCGGACATGTTGTATTTTCTCTGAGAATGGGTATGCCCGCCTTAGATAGTGTTTCTTTTTGATCTCCTTTTGTGGCTTGGCAGGCTGAATTCTGGTGCAATCCTTCTCAGTCTTCGACGGATTTCCTTTCCATGAACTTGTTGAACACATTTCAACCATCATGTACCCCTTCTGACCTCATATATTAGGGGGCATATGTTATAGCTCCAAATCTCACTCTTTAGGTTTGTGATGCTGCACTCATGGCCTAGGGCAACCCATCCTTCCAGACCTGGTCCCAAATTTAAAAAAATAGTGTTTTTCCCTATACGCAAGATTTCCTTGAGCTAAATGCATGTATACGTGGGTCTGTGTATACCCAACCTGTGTATATGTATAAAAACACTTAAAAAAAATAAATCTCCTTAATTTTGGGTGGAGATCACGAGTTTTTCCTGTTGATCACCTGTTAGTGCTCGTGGCCCAACTGTTCCCAACGAATTCCCAACTAAAAAAACTACTTTGGGAGAAGTATAAAATGGCTTCTATGGGAAGGCCAAAGGGAGGAGAGAAGAGAGAGAAAGATTGCTATGCTGAGATTTTCCTGACAAGGTCTGAAGATCCTTGTGCCTTCTGCACTTACCCCATCCTACAGGAAACCTTTGTTTCCTTGTGTGTGTTTATGATTTCATACTACTTGAGAGATCATGGAGTAAGTCATGGAAGGAGTTTTTTAAAGGCTTGAGACTCGATGAATCTAGGAGACGGTTCTGCTTGGAGCCTGCAAAAGGACGACTCAGGTGAAATTGTTCCTTTTCTGTACTTTCTTTGTCTATAATAAAAGAAACACGTCTTTGTTCCTGATATAGATCTTCTTCATGTTATGATATTCATGTTATGATTCATATGTGATCGATTGTTTAATTGCATAACTAACTACCTTTCCTTATAGTATGAAGATGGTTTCTTTATGATGTTTAGTCAATATACTATTGTACTTTCTTAAATTGATTGTTTTGCATGTCAAAGGAGCAAAGGAACTTCGAGAAGGGTTTGGACCCTTGAAGGCTCTTCTCAAATGTAGCACCTCAAGTACGCCCCCTCTCGTAGAGTTTGCTTATAGTACCATTATGATTGCGTGGAATGTGTCTCTCTTTGCATAGATAACCTTTAGTCTTCTAGGGTATTCACCCAGGGCCCTAGGGGATTTTATCCCACAACACTATAAAAAATACTGACAAAGGCAACAAATTTCCTCCCTGGTTGACCGGTGGCAAGTGGGGTACAAGGGTCATTGGATTAGGAGTAATGGGCAAAGGAGATCAATCACTAGAGGCTTGATGTCGTGGAGGGAGTGGAAATAGTCTGAGCCATTAGATCTTAGTTGGGTAAATTGAATGGCTATCAGGTGGAGGATGTGCTCGAACGATAATGCCCGAGAGCAGTTTTAACTCAAGCAGAAATGGTTTATATTGGGAGGTAATTGTGCGGTAAGTGGCAAAGGTCATATCGGGTGAGCGTAAATCATTAATCGGATGAAGTGTGGACCATTAGATCAGTGGGAAGGTCAACGACAGGGATCACAGAATGGAGAGTGCAACAGAATGGAGATGAACCGAGAGTGGACCCGCTGGTATTTATGAACATGGGTGCATAATTTTTGAAGTCCAGCTTATGGCCAAAGTGGAGCAAGAGGAGACATGGACTATCGAAGCTAAAATAGGGGACATTTCTATTAAAATAGTAGCAGCGCACCTCAGGGCTAACATTGGCTTCTTCTGGGGATGAAAGCCTCCCTATGAGATTTCAAGAGTTGTAAACTATTGCCTTTCCAATAACAACCAAAACAAACTTATCTCCTAGTGTTCCATTAGGCATGGAGTTTATTTGCATAGAAAACAAAAACTGAAAAAACATATTACAATATTAGGGCCTTAAAGCCTCATATGAAGTAAATTTTCAAAAATTGCCCATTGATTAGGGCATCAAAAGCACCTCCCCCCTCTAAATTGTGCAGAATGAAAGTATTGTTCATCTAAACTTGAGCAATGACAAACGGTCCCATCCATAATGCATGAAATTTACCATGGTTACCCTTCTTTTCCCTCAATGCATCCTATTTGAGAACCCAGTCATGAACCTGAAAACTGTCCATTTTTTCCTTTCTATCAAAGGTTTCTTTCATCTTCTTCTGATGAATTCTTGACTTCTCAACCAATTTTTCTCTGATCTATTGTAATTCAACCAAGTTACTCATTATCCTTGCCATGTCGTTCTCTTCATCCCATTCTTCTTGCAAGAATTTTGCCACAAGGAGAATTAGCTGCACAGGAAAAACAACATCAGCGCCATAAACAAGCTTAAATGGAAAATTTCCTATGGACTTCTTATTGGTAACTCCGTCAGCCAACAGTGAAAACTTCAATTTGGAATCCCAATTCTTTTTGTTGTCCTCCAACAGTTTTTTTATTATCCTTACAAGACTCTTGTTAAATGATTCTACCAAGACATTTCCTTGAGGATAATATGAGGTAAAATGCACCAATTGAATGCCCATGGATTCACACATGTCCACCAATTCTTCTGTTGGGCAACCAAATATAGTGAAAGTATTCTCATTCAAGAACTTTATGATAACCTAATGATTAGCATTTTTAGTGGGTATAGCCTCAATCCATTTGGTGAAATAATTAGTGGCTACCAAGATCCATTTGTGATGGCTATTGGAATGTGGATTGATGTTAACTATGAAGTCCAAGCCCTGGTTTTGGAAGGGACCATTGGTGTGTATTGGCTTCAATGACAAAGATTTTAGTTGTTTTCTTCCTACAAACCTCTGACATTTGTAACAAGACTTCACAAAAGAAAACACATCAAAGAACAGAGTAGGCCAATAACACCTAGCTCTCAGGATCTTGTGGGTTGTGTCTTTCTCATAATGATTCCCTCCATAGATGCTAGAATGGAACTAGTGCATGACTTCCATAGATTGTCCTTTGTCTAGACATCTCAAGAGGATCCCTGATGGGTCTTTCGAATAAAGAGGGTTTTTATTAATGCAGAATTTGGCTGATCTGAGCTTAATGGCCCGGGCTTGAATTAAGCTATGCCCTGGAGATACTTCTAGCTTTTGCACAAAATGAACTACACTAGAATACCATTCACAGGTGGCTAGATTTTCAGCCAAGGACTGGTTTTGCTCTTGCTGTTCTGCTGCTTCCTCTATCCACTCACCACCTGAATTTGAACCCATGTAATTGATTTCTAACAAACTGCAATTTTCCTCAGCCATAAGCTTAGCCAAGCCCTAGCCTTTGACAGGCTTGGTGGGCTTCACCTCTATATTGAAATCTATGAATTTTTCAATCCATTTAGCTCTCTTTCCATCAATATCTAGCTTAGTTAGGACATCCTTTATTGAGGCTGAAGCTACATACGTAACCACTTTGGATGCAACCAGTTTCCTAAGCAGCATAGAGGCCAATTCGGATTCTTCAATCAGAAGAATACAGGTTCCAAAATCAGCGTTGACGGCATAGATGGGATGATTAGTGGGATTCATTTCATCACTGATGATATAAGCCAGCTAAGCTTCTCGATATAATATGATACTTTCACCTCCAAAAACTAGGAGTATAATAGGACAAATAATTTTTCGATGTTCCACCTAATCTCTTGATCCAACCATTGGAAAGCAACATGCCAAACTTGGAAGGTACAATTGTGAGCACAATATCCATCATCATGCTCTTCATGGGCAACTGAGACAATGTGATGGCTAGGTCTTTGATTAATCCCAAACATTTCACTTTTCTAGAGTCGAAAGGAAATAAGTCATGAAAAGACTTGGTAATGTCAAGACCCAACTCATTCATCATAGCCTTGGGCATTATATTATGGCTGGCTCTTGTGTCCAGAAGGAAATTGTGAAGGACTTTGTCATGAATAGTCAAAGAGATATAGAATGATGGGGAGTTGTCATCACAATTTTCAATCATTGGGCTGAGAACAACAACTAGTTTATCATCTTGTAGATTTACATAGTCAGTGGATGCTTGGATGGCTTTAGGCTCAAGGGATTTGAGGATAGATCTCTTGAAGGACTCATTCTTCACTAGTTCAATTAGAGGTATAGGTATGCTTAGCTTTTGAATTTCTAATTCAAAACTGAAAGGAGAAGGAGACTTTTCAAGGCCTCTTACCTCATGAGTTGGAGCTTCGAGGATGATGGGATCAACTGTCAGTCATTTCTACTTATTAGCTTGTTGTATTATAGCGACAACAACTCTCTAAAAAGGAGTTTCCTTGTCATTGTTCATCTTTGACCTCAGATCATATCTATGTCAACCATCAGTTTGCATAACATATTAACCATCCCACTCTTGGGTGATCTGGTCATTGAATAATGATTTTTCATAGTTAGCTGAGGTCAAAAAAGAGGCATTGCCTTTGTCTTCTAGACAATTGGTCTCACCATCTGCTTCAAACTGCTCTTATTCCATGACTACATTCTAGAAAGGGGTCTTCACCCTCTCGTCTTCATTGGCATCTTTACTTCTTTGTAGAATCTGCAATTGCTCATTAGCTCTTCTATATGGATTTGGATTTCTAGGAGAAAAGGTATTAGGAACTCTTCCTTTCCCACAACATTGTTGAACCTTTAAGTTATAGATTTCAGAGGCTAATGACTCTATCATCTTGGTAATTTCATCTATCTTAGGATCTAAATATGATGAAGATTCACCCCTCTATCTCCTTCTATCAACATTCCCCTTGAGCTTCTCTGCAGCCACGATGTTTGATTCTACTTCCAAGGCTGCGTCCTGCATATCAGCCAAGGTAGCACATCGTCTCTCCTTCAACAGTAGACAAAAGTCAGAATCAAAGGCACTGGCATAGGTGAGTTTAGCATAGGTGGTGGTGGGTTTTACTTCAATTGGTATCTTGTTGTACATCTGTTAAACCTCTTATTAAAATCAGACAGCAACTCACCATTTTCCCTCTTTAAGTTCCCAAACTCAATGTGGTAGTAGAGTAGATCATTCTTATCCACCCAATTCTTTAGGAATGCATCATCTAAAGCCTCAATAACTGTTATAGACCTTGTGGTTAGTTGTCTGAACCATTTTCTAGCCTCTCCATCTAGACTTTGGACAAAGACTCTCATCCATACATCATCTTTACTAATGTCTAGGTTATTAGCATAGCGATAGAATGATTTAAGATGTTCCTTAGTTGTAACACCTTCAATCCCAGTGAACTTAGGCATATACTTCTGATATTCTCTAGTAGGCATGACATTCAAAGGAGTAGGTAGTACTAGAGGTCCATAGCTAGTAGTTATGATTCTTTCCATTTTGGTAGGTGCTGCCATACCTATGGAGGCTATAAGGGTGCTAGAAGTATGAATGAGAAAGGGTTGAGGAGTGACTGATAGGACTAAAGGAGTATGATAGGAGGAGGGGCTTCCTTTGGGCTTACAATGGAAGGAGAACCTAAAGAGTATGGAGCTCTATGAATCTCTGAGATTTTTTCTTCACTTCTAGTATTAGATGCTATACTTTCAACATGTATTTGTTCTATTACAGGATTTTCTTGAAGAGATATAGAATATTATTTAGAGCTACCTGAACTTGATGCTCCTTACTACAAAATCTTTCTTTCTTTCATGATTTTTTCAGTGTCAGATACTTGGTCAGCTTGTGGCTTCTAAGGATTTCTCCAAGTATGTCTCACAAAATGAGCCAGAACTATGGAGTGGAGTCGCCAAGAGGTTCATCCTCTAGTAGAGTTGCCAAATGGATGAATACAACCCAAATGGTTTCCATAATTTGTCTATCATCAAAGTTGGATCTGTGTGTTACACTAAAATTTGTCACCATGACTATCTGCAGTTAATATGGCTCCATCAACAGTCATATTATCCTCCTTGTCAAGCCTGATACCTCTGCTCTCCATGTCAAACTTCAAGAAAGAGAGAAAGTCATTAAAAATCATGTTTATCTCTGGGTACGCAGGTCCTCTCTACCTTACCTGCGTGTACGCACTCCAAACTCATAATGCCTGCATACTTGTACACTCTGTATGTCAAGGGTTGGGTGCGTACTCCTGTAAAGGTCAAAAGGCGCGAGTTTCATCTTTAAAAAGTTACTTGTGGTCACTTCTAGAGCATTCTAGAAGATTGTTTGACGTGTATTGAGCGCCTCCAGATGGTTCATGCATCCCTATGAAAGAGGAACTTATCCCATCAAGAGAGGAGCTACCCCATCCAAAAGAGGGAGTATCCCATTGATGTTGGAACTGAATAACTTCCTCTAGAACACTATAAATACAGGCATTGGGCCAGAGGAGGAAAGGTTGAAAGCTGAACATTCCAAAGGGTAAATGCTGCTGGAATTAGGACTTCCATTGTTGACTTGTGAGGAGAGATCACTATCCTTTCTTGTTGCCATATTGGGAGTGGGTGAGCTTGTCAAAGTAGAGGAAATCTCTTGTTGGACCCTGGGAGGAGCTTGCACAACACCAAGGCTCAGGTTGTAATGGTTCCTTTTTTTTTTCCTTAATACAAATAAGTCCATTCTTCTCAATGATTTGTTGTTAATGAATTATTTCATGTACTCCTTGGTCTATGTGATGAATATGCTTTGTTTTATGATGAATATTCAGGTGTATGTAATCGTTTGCTTTGTTAGTGTATGCAGGTCTTAAAGTGAAGGAGGAGCTCATCTGGATCAGCAAGGCTGGACTGCTACAACAAGCGTTGGACCTAAGGTAAGATCGGAAAACACTTGGTTTTCTCATAGAATAATGTATGTTTAGAGAAGGATTGCTCTGTTTGGTTTGTTTGTCACTAGAGAGTCTTAGACTCCTAGGGAGGTTAGCTTTGTCCGCAAAAAATAACTCTTTCCGCATGACAAATTGGCGACTCCGCTGGGGATTCCATTGATGTGATTGATATTTCCTTTGATTGATACTTTGATTTGAGAAACTCTGATTTCTTTCTAGTTTTTGACTGATTGATTGTGAATTTGGGTGGAATAGCTTAGGGTTGAGTTAGTTTTTATTTTTCTTGATTTTGAGAGCAGTGCGCACCCTCTGTGTTAAGTACAGTGCGTACTAGTATGCACTTTTGCTTTTTACACAGAGCGTGGCCGCACCTGTGCCAACAGGTTGCCTGCGTACCCCTGTCAAAAGCTTATAAAATTTCAATTTTTTCCTTTTTACCCATTAGATTTTGTTTATAGTTTATTTATTGCTGCCCAGATCCATTGGTTACCTGTCAGAAGCTTTCATCTTGGCTAATTTCATTGGCATTCCTGCTTTAAGCTTTTATCAATTGGGTGTTTTGAGTCTCTTTTTTGAGAAATTCTAAATTTTATTTCCTTTGGTCATTACTTGGAGGTTTGCCTCAGTCTTTTCACAATTTTGCATCTTGTTTGCTCTTGTATGAGTGTTAATTGCCTTTGAGTGTTGTTATTTGATCTTTGGAACTATCACCCAATTTTCTCGATTTGCACTTGATTGGTTCTTAGATTACATTAGAATCATCTTGTGTTTGAGAATTCTCTTGCATAGATCACATTTGCATAATTAGAATTCTCCTTTTTGGAATATGAATGAAAAATGTGCATAGATTACATTTGCATACTTTTCAAGTGAATTGTGCGTAGATTACAATTGCATAGTTTACATTCTGAAAAATCAATCGTAGATTTAGATCAGTTTCTTTGATTTGAATTTACATAAAAAATAAAAAAAATAAAGGTTTTGAAATTGATTTGCATTAGTTTATCTCGATGAAATTAGTGCATTAGAGAATTTGTTATATTTTCTCTTAGTAATCAATTTTTTGCATTGTTGGAAGTGAATGGAAACTCTATCCTTACTTTAGTTAGGATTCATCGAATTGAAAAGATTACATTATCATATTCGATTGCATTCAGTTGAGTCGGGTCATAACACCATTGGTTTCATATCCATTTACCCATTTGTGTAATAACAGCCTTAATAACACAGCGCTTAATTAAAATTCATCTAGTAATTTTTACTTTTCTAGGGCTTTGAAGCACCAATATAGATCAGGCTAGTGTCTTGGAGTAGGAGAGTAATTAACTCTCCAAGACAGTAAAACCAAACAAGTAGCTCATCTTGTGGTAGAATAAATCCAGCTGTTACATTTGTATTCTGGGAAAGCTCCTCTTAAAGGAGAAGCACGAGCTCGTGTCCGAACCAGTGAGGGGATCAATCCTCCCTCGTTGGGAACGACGCCAGACACGCACGCATTAAAAACGGTATACCTCTTTTAGAGGAGCCTGGGGATCACTTATCGGTAAACCTTGGATTGACCATTGTCAAGGAGCCGGTAAGGGGATTGAGCTTGTTACTCTGCCCTTGCGTGCTGTAGGAGTGTAGACTGTTCCCCCAGGTATATTTGTTGCTGTTGGTAACCTTAGTGGCCATAATCCCAGGATTCTACCCAAGGTGACGGTGGTGGGAAGATCCCACTGTACCTGGAGCAGACGTCGGCTA
>APFE031350962.1:0-18656 GCA_000404065.3 Pinus taeda
TATAGGGAGTAGAATCAAGTGGAAAATTTCCTATCAAAGAAGGGATGTAACTGTGTGCCAAGGAGGATCTTCTACTCAGTTTTCGACAAAGGAATTTGTTGACGGTGCTGGACCCGCCAACATGTCAAGGGGATCTCCCCGGTAAGAAGTCCCAATTAGACCTCATATCGTTTGGTGTAGGAATCCCAGTAGTGGGTCATAAGGCAATGCCTTGACCACTGATGTCGCACAGAGGCAAGTAAGATAAATCTTTCAGTAACTAGGGTGTGACCGCTGCAGTGAGTCAAGGAAGGTGCATGAGAGGTTTTAACACAGGTGGGGTGGGATGAGTGTGCCCCTTGGCAACCTGTAACAATACTCAGCTGGGAAGGGAACACACGAGAGAAGATGCATTACAAGCTAGAAAGCAGGTCAGCCGACAATCCAACGTGATGGTTAAACCAACAACACATCTGCAACAAGATTCATATAAGTGCATACAAAGTAGTTCATACACAAATACGTAAGTTAAACAATATACATCACTAAAACAATCGGAACAGTCCAACTATAATAACAACATATGCATGTAATGTGTCGACACTTATTATATAAAGAAGTGTAAGTTCCAATCATACAATACATCCATGTAAACCTGCTAGCCCCAACAATGGAATGTTATAGCCACATCCACCTGCTCCTCCAAAGAGATGAACTAGCCCCGTGCAGTGGAGAAGCCAAGGCACGTTACAATATTATCCAAGCTCTTTCCAAGATAGTTTTATCGGGACCTTGGGTGACCAAAAGCCTATACAATGAGTTATGAGGGACTATTTATAACAAAGGGTGGGGTGACTGTTGAAATTCCCCTTTATGACCATTCAACTACCCCCATGACTCTTCACCTACTCTATGACTGTTACATCCACTATTGACACTTGACTTACACTTGACATGACTTAACATTACAATGCACATGTATCCATGTGAACAAAAATGGCTTGAGTAAGCCAAACTAGACATCACTTTGATTTAAACAACTATAGAAATCAAACTGCTTGACATCCTCATGCTGATCACCAATAACATATTGATGCCAAGATCTATAATCCCTGATAATGTCTGTGTGTTTCGCTGTGACATCTATCTAAAACCTAAACCTTGCCTCCATAACATCTAGGTACACTGCTCGAGCTCCTCTGTCCAACTCGTATGAAAGCATGAGCATCATTGTCTCCAATGTGGCTGGACCAACAACATACTTGGCGCATGATGTTTGCGCTGATAGGCAAGTCTAGGCTGGTGGCAATGTGCATCAACTCATCGAAGTACAAGTCAAATTCTAGTGAGACCTGCTTCTTGGTCTTCACCTAGGTGAGAGTCACAAGTGATGGGATCGCATGTGTGCGTACCACAACATCCATGCTCTTGAATACTCGTGCATGGGAAGCCTGTATGATAGTGAAGAGTTGTGGGAGGTCCTCATAGTTATGCATATGACTCAGGATACATGCTTGCGGCTCGACCACATCAGCCCTCATCATCTTTGGCCAGTGAAGTGAGGCTCCCTTGCACTTCATCACCCATATTTGCATGTTGTCAACAACATCATGCATGTTCATCGAGATGCATGCTCTTCTAGCACATCACTGCTGCCATCCGTTGAGATGGACTACTGCCTTGTGCACGATACCAAAATTGGAGTACAATGCTCGCATAACTGTGTCAAGGGATAATACTTCATCTAATATTGCCTTCTTCAGTTCAGCTCGGCCGGAAGTCTCCTCCTTGCTTGGCCACCTGTAGTTCCTTTTCCATTCGTTCATTCTCAGCTATCAGAAAGTGAACACTTGAGCTAGTGGCTTTGGCATACACTATGGTTGCATCGGCCAATGCAACTGGATGCTTGTGCACATTATTCACGTTGACTCGCTCCTCAACTTTCGCAAGATATGTGCAATCCTCCATATTTGGTACTTTGTGAGACTGCACAACTCTGTGATGATATTCGTCAAAAGTGATGTTGTGCATCTCTCCTTCCTGTTGACGACCAAGGATCTCAGTGCCTCTTTGGTCATTCGAGACTTTCTCATCATCTAGATGCATTGAAGTGGGTGAGTTGACCTCTTTGTGTTGAGGCATGAGGTTGGTGTCCTGTGTTAACTCTTGTTGCTCCATGTCTGCATCCAACCATTGAAGTGCTTGTTCTATCTCATGAGAAAAGTCTCGCTCTTGCAATGGTTCACATTATTCGCCTTATGCCAGCTGTTCAGATGAATCAACTACTTGTACAGGAGCTGCTTCGTCTATCTGCACATGTTGCACCCCCTGTTGTATCTGCTGTTGTTGTGCTTCCCTATCCTGTTTCCGCAACTCTTGTTCTTTTTGGAGTTTCTCCCTCAACTCATGCAACTCCTCCTATACTTCTTCCATTCTCTTCTTATCCCTCTGCCTTCGCGCGATTTGCTTCTCATGTTGCTGCCTCTTTACCTAAATAGCCCTAGTTGTTTATTCTACAAGTGTATCTACTTAAAACTTGCAACTTTTATCCTCCTCTATGTAATCGACAATCTTCCTCTTCCCTTTGTCATGCATAGGTATGCTTGGATCTGCGCCTCTGCTGCTATTATTGGTACTCTCCATGATATTGTCTCATGTTTCTTCACTAACCACTGCACAACGAAGTCAACCTATTCATTGGGTCTGGAGGAATTGTAGAAATACCTCCATGAGTCCTCCTCGGCCTAATGAAATGCCCCATAGATCCAGTTGAACTGAACTCTCGAGCAATGATCCTTCACAATGAAATCTCATGCAATGATCCTTCATAATGAAATGTGGGTCATATGGATTGAAGCTTCGGAGGTCAAACATGTACTTCTTCATCTGTTCTTCTTCGACATCCACTTGCTTGATACTCTAGATCTCATTAAACCCAATCCGAAACGGAAGAGCGGGCCAAGGTACATTCTTCTTCCGCTACATTCTAGCTATCAATCCTGCTGAGATGTGATATGCTACTTCCTTCATGACAAGTACGTCTAAGGCAAACATGGGTAGAACATGCAGAGGCTTCTCCTCACTGAAAATTCAAATGAAATTTCTAGACAGTGAGGCATACCAATATGCAATGCCTAACAATGCCTCAATTGCTTCCTCTGACATGCCATGTGGATCTTGTTTGAATATCATCTTGTACACTGGGGTGAAAAAATGTTTGAATTTCATCTTGTACACTCTCCCGATGATTTGATGTCTTCATTAATGCACCATAGTAAGATTTCCATATTTCCCTTGCCCTTGTTTCTTCGACCTCTTTTCTTTGTTTTTTGTCTAGTTGGAAAAAAAAAAATTGATACTTGCGATGCGATAACCATGTATATGAAGACACCCTAAATCTCTGAGACTGAGACCTAGGGTTTGATAGTATTGAAATCTATGCTCTATTCTGGTGGGGTTGGTAAATTCGTTGGGTACAATGGATGCTATGTCAAAGGATGGTTGGATCAGTTTCCTGTACATTACTTACATGATATATTTATGGGACTTTAGATATGAAAAAAGTTCAATTGTCTGTCTGTTTGTCTATATAGGAGATTTCTTGTGGTTTGATTTATGTGGACAACCCGCTAGAGAAATATATTCGTAATAGTTTATGGTATTAATACCCCTTTTGGTTTCTAGTTTTGATGGAGCAATCTACGATAATACACCTTTTACCACAGAGATGTTGTTGTTGGATAGAAATCTCCAGAGCAGTCTTACACTAGACATATAAATGGCTATTGTATATCACAATAATAAGCATTAACATATGAAGATGTGGCACACCTTAAACTCTATGCATTCAATCCATTGATTTTTCTTTCATGGCAAATTTCATTTTGCATAGTATATGTGTTGTGGCACTTGAGTGTGTTCACATCAAAGATTAGAAGGCCAAACCCTGATTCTCATGAGTCATGGAAATTCAACATATTCCTTATTCACCTAATAAATACCTTAGGGTACTCATGTACAATCTCAACTCATCCCACTTAACAAGTTACCAAGACAAAGCTCATCACATCCAACCGTGGTCTAAAACAATTAAGAAACACAATTTACATCTTGACATGACATAGCACATGGAATGTATTAGAATGCCTTGGCACTATGTGGCATGCATTAACATCCCCTACATTCCTTGGCATGCTTTGACACTCCCTAGCATACCGTGGCACTTCCTGACATGCCTTAGTAGTTTAGCGTAACTTGGCATTACCTAGCATATAACCTTGTCACTCCCTCCTTAACACACCTAGAACTCATTGAATCTCCCTCTCACTTATTTATTCATTTCCATGCATTTTGACCTAGTGCTTCCTTATGTTTCCCTGACACCCCCTAACACTCCCTAGCTCACACTAGCACCTGACACATCTTGGCCTACCACCCTAACACTCTAGCATTCCTTGGCACTACATAGTATACCTTGTCACTCTCTCCTTAGCACACCTAGAGATCACTAACACTCTTGGTCACAAACTCTTATTCATTCATTTCCATGCATTTTTACCTAGTGCTCCCTTGTGTTTCCCTAGCACTCCTTATCACTCCTTGACACATGTTGTTACACCCAAGCACCTATGACATCTTGGCATGTCTCCCTGACCTCTAGCATGCCTTAAAACTTCCTAGCATACCTTGTCACTTTGTCCTTAGCACACCTGGAACTCACTGAAAGTCCTAATCACAAACTCTTATTTTTCATTTCCATTCATTTTGACATAGTGCTCCCTTGTGCTTCCTTGGCACCTCCCAGCTAACACTTCCTTGCATGCGTTGGCACATCTTGGCCACATGTCACCCTAGAACTTTAGTATTCCTTAGCATTTCCAAGCATGCCTTGTAACTCCTCCTTAACACACTTGGAACTCACTGACACTTCATGACACACACTCTTATTCCTTCATTTCCATGCATTATGAACTAGTGCTCCCTTGTGTTTCCCTAGAACTCCCTAACACTCCTTGGCACACATTGGCACACCATGGCACTTGCCACACCTTAACAGGATTTCCTAGAACTCCATCGTCTATTGGCACTTCTTATCATACGTTGTCACTCATAAGTTATAATAGAATTTATCAATTTATACGTTAAAACCCTTATCGAATTATAAGTTATCAATTTATGCATTATGTTCTTTATCGAATTATAAGTTATCAATTTATACGTTATATTCCTTATCGACTTATAAGTTATCAATATATACGTTTTATTCCTTATCGAATTATAAGTTATCAATTTATACGTTAGATTCCTTATCGAATTATAACTTATCAATTTATACATTCCTGTCCTTATTGAATTATAAGTTATTATTTTATATGTTACATTCCTTATCGAATTATAACTTATCAATTTATACTTTACATGCCTTATCGAATATAAGTTATCAATTTATACGGTAAACCCCTTATCAAATTATAAGTTATCAATTTATACGTTATGTTCTTTATCGAATTATAAGTTATCAATTTATACGTTAGATTCCTTATCGAATTATAAGTTATCAATTTATACGTTTCTGTGCTTATTGAATTATAAGTTATTATTTTATATGTTACATTCCTTATCGAATTATAACTTATCAATTTATACTTTACATGCCTTATCGAATATAAGTTATCAATTTATACGGTAAACCCCTTATCGAATTATAAGTTATCAATTTATATGTTATGTTCTTTATCGAATTATAAGTTATCAATTTATACGTTATATTCGTTATCGACTTAAAAGTTATCAATTTATATGTTATAATCCTTATCGAATTATAAGCTATCAATTTATACGTTACAGTTCTTATCGAATTATAAGTTATCAATTTATACGTTAAATTCCTTATCGAAATATAAGTTATCAATTTATAAGTTATCGAATATAAGCTATTCTTGCTCCAAATTATTTTCAGTATGCATTTCTTGTTTACTTACTTATACCCACTCTATTGTAAATTTTGGGTAAGAATATTTTTTGTGGTCTTTTATCATCGTGATACCAACTTTGAACCACTTACATTGGCTATTAAAATGATTCTATTTGGTTTATTTACTTCTATAGTCTAAGTGCATAATGTTAAATATTAAGGTTTTACCTTTTTTTGTAACTACAATGATACCGAGTAGCTTGAGGGATTGTTCTGGGGCTTCTAGAATATTTTTAGGCCCAAGAAATAACCCTCTAACTCCCAGTTCTTCTATTTTTTCACATGGGTTTTTATATGTAAGCTATGAGAAAAATTATCCTTGAGATTATCCTTTTCTCAAATCTTTCTAGACATGATTAAGTTTGTTCGCATTTCATCCATTTCTGGCTTCAGATCTTATCTAGTTTCTAACAGTTAACCCTTGGGCATAACTATCTAAACCCACCCATAATGTGGGTATAGAGTTCATCAACGATCATAAGCAAAAAAGGGTTAAGTGTACTCATTCTTTTAGGGTGTTCACCATTTCATGAATGGAGCTCAAGAGAGCATTTACAACACACTTAATTCAATCTACTAACAATATTTAAAATAGCATGTACAATACACATTTATTTTTCCTCTTTCTGTCTACTATAAGAATTTAAAATAGCAGGTACGATACACACCATTTTATCTTTTTATCTACTAGAAACATTCAAAATAACATTGCATACTAGTACATATTCTCTAAGTTACGCAAATCTGCTTTCACAAGAGGTCACATCCACATGAAGAAGAGGTTTTCTACCTGCCAATGAGATCAGTTTGGAGACTGCATCTCCCCTTGAGCTAACCTTACATGTAGGGTAATTTTTAGGAAAACACTAAAGAAAACTTCTCCCTGCGACTATCTATTCCCAACCAGACTTAGTCAAGGAAAATTTGCATTCAATAATATTCCTCAGGCTAACTAGTAGGAAAAAGAGAAATAGGTTTCATAAAATAGTCCTTTCAACTTCTATAGTTCTTCCACTTCAGACCACCTCACGTTCATTAACCCTCTCATTTTTTCCTTCTTTCATTTACCTTATCCTTCAAAGGCAGGTAACCTCCTAACCCATAATTGTCCAACTACCCTCACAGGTGGTTTCATTTAACCTTCCTCTTCATGTGGTTCCTTCTTGCGTAAACATTCAATTTCCATGATATAAAAAAATATTTCTTACTTAACATTATACCTTTACATGGTCTGCAAGGTAATATAATGTCTTTAACCACAATAAAAAGAAAATATTTACAAGTTACCAAGGGATATGTCATCTTCCCCTCCTCGAGAAAAAAATTGTCCCAATTTTGTCATGACCTTAGAACAGGCTTGGGTATGCTTTCTCCATAAATTTCTCATCTTCCCAGGTAGCCTCTTCTGAACTAAAGTGCTTCCACTTCACTTTAACCTGGGTGATAGTTTGCTTCCACAGCGTTACTTCTCTTAGATTGAGTATATGTAGAGCTTCGACCAGGAATTCTCCATCTAGTTCTACCTGTACATTCACGGATAACAATCATTATTAGTCTATTTTATTAACATAATCTATAATATTTATACATATACACATTTGCAATTCTTACTTGTATGTTCTTCAAATCATTGACATTTCTAGGATCATATATGTATTTTTTCAGTAACAAGGCATGAAATGCATTATGAACACATATGTGGCTAGGCAAGGCTAATTGTTATGCCACATGCCCAACCCAAACTAAAATCTGAAATGGGCCACAAAACTAGGGGGGAAATTTGGCACAACCTCCCCAACATAGAGTCCTCTTCTTAGGATTGACTCTCACATATATTTGATTCCCTACTTGAAATTATTGATAACTTCACTTTGTATCTACATACATGTTTCGTCTATCTCAAGCAAATTTTAAGTTTCCCCTCACTTTCCTTACTGCCTCTTCCATTTCCTTCAGTAAGTTAAGTCCCAACATCAACTTATCTTCCAGACCACTCCAATTAACATGTGTTCTGCACATATTCCCATATAATACCTAAAATAGACTCATATTTAGATAGATATGATTGTTATTATTGTAAGTAAATTCTACCAAGTGAATATAGTCCTCCCACTTAGTTGGTTGTTGCATTACATGCATTCTTAAAATATCCTCGATCACCTGATGCACTCTTTCAGTCTTCATGTCTGTTTGAGGGTGGTATGCAGTACTAAACTGTACCTGAGTACCTAACCCATTGAATAAAGCTTTCCAAAAGCAAAATCTAAATTTCAAATCCCTATATGAAATTACTACTTTTCGTAGCCCATGCAACTTGAAAATATATTTCATAAATATGTTAGCAATTTGAATTATTTTGTAGGTATATTGTACTAGAATGAAATGAGAAAACTTACTCAATTTATCAGCCACTACCATTATAGAGTCATTTTTACTTTTTGTTTTAGGTAGACCCGTAATAATAGTCTGCCATTTACACTTGGGAATAGGTAACAAGTAGAGCAATCCAGCCGGATGTTGGTGTTCTGCCTTCACTTGTTGACATTCCAAACATTTAGAAAAGTATCCATTTACTTCTTTCTTCATATATGGCCAAAAATATTCCTTCCTTAAGGCATAAATTAATTTCTAGTATCCTAGGTGAGCAACATAAAGATTTTTTTATATTCATCAAGACTTAATTGTTTAATGTTTGTCTAGTTAAGAACATACATTATGTTCAAGTAACTTAACAATTTTTCCTTATTTATCCCATATCCAAGACGAAATTCACTACTATTTGGTTTCCTTTCTTGCTTCCATAAAAGTTGATACTCTAGATCCCTCGAAGCGGCCTCCTTAATATGTTCCTTGAAATAAGTTTTAGCTTAACTAACTGAAATTTCAAACACAAAATTCAATTTTCTACTCAAAGTGTCAGCTTCCTAGTTCTCGTTTCCTTTTAAATTCTTAATTCCAACTCAAATTCACTTAGGAAAGTAATCCAATGGGCTTGTCGAGCATTTAGAGTAGGGTTTTTAAAATAATTTGTTAGGCTATTGTGATCTGTCATTAGTATGAATCTTCTCCCAAGAAGATAGTGTCACCACATTTTTATGGTCTGAATTACTGTTCTTAACTCTAAATCATAAGCTAAGTACTTTTTTTCATGCTCCTTGAACTTCTGAGATTCATACGCCACAACCTGACCTTCTGGCATTAGTAGTCCCCCTACATGCTCCATTCTTGGCTTGATGGGCCCTAACCCAGGTTCAACGTTAATTAGACAAGCAAATCCCTACGCTATTGGCCCTTTCGTTATCCATCCTCAGAGCGTGGACTAAAGTCTCACTTGAAGCAGTATTGGGGGATGTAGGAACCAAGTTTCTACACCCTGAGATGGTTGTTATGTTGGTTATATGCCCTAACCTTCCTTCACGCAGATTGATAAGCCTTTTAGGCCTTATCAAAGTATTTCCATTATTCGTCCTTGAAGCATCCGCGAAAGCTTCTAATCGTCCTTTGCAGACCCTAAATAGATAGATTAGGCACTTACGCGCCTCTGTAATTACTCTTACCTCTGTATCTACCCAGATTTGCTTAAGTATTGGTTACTTTAACATGCATTGCGGTTAGTTTCACAGAAACATATATCTCTAATTGTGGTCATATAAAACAGAGAAAGATATAGATTCACGCATCAGATTAGCATTAAAACAAAAACCTAGTGTTCAACATAACATAATCACATGCAATGAACAGAAGTAAAATACACACGTAATCAGAACAAGAAAATAGGTCATTGGTGAGGGTCATGCCTGTGATGGACCTTTAAGGTCACCAATGTCACATATGGTGACAGTGTTTAAAAAAATATTGTTGTAAGTGTATATAGTGATGGTCCTTTAAGGTTTGTCCCCAAATCCATTTTCAATGACACTTTTGGTGAGGATCGTTAAAGGCCCATCACTAATTCTCTCTTTGGTGAAACTTTTGGTGAGGGTTGTTAAAAGCCCATCACTAATTCTCTCTTTGGTGATGCTTCTAGTGATAATCTTTTATTGACTGTCACTAATGATCTTTTGGGTTAATTTTGGTGACGATCAATAAATGTTCATCATCATTGATCATTCCCATGATTTTTTGATGACGCTTCATGCCTGTGACAGATCTGTAAGGTCCGTCACCAGTGTCGCATATGGTGACGGCCTTTAAAATATCGTTGTTGTAAGTGTATATAGTGATGGTCCTTTAAGGTTTGCCACCAAAGCCATTTTCAATGATACTTTTGGTGAGGGTCATTAAAGGCTAGTCACTAGTTCTCTCTTTTGTGACGCTTTTGGTGAGGGTCGTTAAAGGCCCATCACTAATTCTCTCTTTTGTGACACTTCTAGTGATGATATTTTATGGAACCTCACCAATTCTTTTTTTGGTTACTTTTGGTGATGGTAAAAAAATGTTCGTTATCTTTGATCATTCCAATGAGTTTTTGATGACGTTATGTACTTGTTACGATATTTTATGCCAAAATATAACCTTTTAAGACCATTGTTGTGGAGTCTTTTTCATTATGTGTCCAAGGTCATAGTGGTTATTATAGTCAGTCAATTTGTTAAGAAGTAATTAGTGTGTATCATTTCCCTCAAGTCATAAGAATATAGTTTTCCTATGGTTCAACACATGATTCATCTCTATTAGGTTTATTATCACGCAAATTTCCTTTTAATAAAGTTCCACTAGTGTGTAGGAACTATATTATTTAATACATAATCTATCTCTCTCAATTCTATCAATGAGAGAGATCGAGCACTCCTCAACACTCATGACACACCTTAACATGCTTTGGAATAGTACACTAACATTCCTTGGCACCTTGCATGTCTTGGAACATCTTTGCACCTGAAACATCTTTGTACCTGGAACATCTTTGTACCTAGAACATGTTGCCATGAGTAGGACACCCAAGCACATGTTGGCATGTTGTAGCATAGAATAACACTCCCTTATCATGTGTTGGCATGCCATGTAGTCCCTAGAATTCCGTGGAACACCTTGGGATAATATTGCATTGACAAACATTAGCACTTGGCACACATTGGCACTTGGCATGTATTGGAACATATTATTAGTGTGCCTAGCATGCCCCTTTTGAAAAATATAAAGTTTTGACTTATTAACCCTCTTATGTGTTCATTTCCTTGCATTTTAGCTTCGTTATTCCTTTTGTTTCCTTGAAACTCCTTGACGCATATTGGTATACTCTGGAACCCTACACATCCTAGCATGTCTTAGCACCTGGCATGCCTTGACACTATTTGGCACATGTTAGCATACCCTAAAACTACCTAGGACAATCTAGAACTTCTTGACATTCCCTAATATTCCCTGGAATGCCTTACCCATGCCTAACATACCTTTTCACTCCCTCCTTGACATGATAGCTAGCACTCATTGACACTCCCTGACACACCCTCATATTCATTCACTTCCATGGATTTTGACCTAGTCCTCCCTTGTGTTTTCCTAGTACTCCCTAAGACTCCTCATCATGCATTGGAACTCTCTAGCAGGCCTTAAGAATCTTTGATATGCTTCGCCACTTCCTAGCATGCATCACACTCCCTAACGCACATTGGCACTTGGCAAGTCTTATAAGCATGTTTGGCATGCGTTGAGATGACTTGGTATGCTTTGGCATGGTTTAATATTAAAGTTATTTGAGATCAACTATTGGAAACTAGATGAGAAGAAACAAATGAATATTTGGCACTTAGAATGCATTAACACTTGGCACTTAGCACCTATTGGCACCTAGTGTTGGTGTGCCTAGCATGCCCCTCATGGAAAAAGTAAATTGATGACTTATTAACCCTATTATGTGCTCATTTCCTTGTATTTTAACTTGTTCCTCCCTTCTATTGTCTTGACAGTCCTTGGCGTGCATTGTCACACCCTTGTACCTCTTGGCATGTCTTAGCACTTGGCACATCTTAGCTTGTTTGACATGTCTTCATACTATCTGGCACATGTTAGCATGCCCTAGCATTCCCTAACACACCTTGGTAGTCACGACCTCACAACTAGCATTACATTTTTCCATGACTTGGGAACCTTACATTCACTAGAACACCTTAGAACGCCCTAGTTGTCATGCCCTCTGTTATCCTCCACAATTTCCCAGGCTGATGAGGAGATCGATGGGGGTAACCACAGATCAATATTTTAGTTTGGCAGCTAGACCTACCAAACCAGAGTGGGCTCTCTCTATGAAATCAAAGCCAAGAGATGACTCGAATGTAAAGGCTTTTAGGCTAGATAGATAGGCTCAAGTGGGTTTTGGAAAATTTAGGCTCATCATGTTTGCTTGATGATCCCACCTCCATGGGTTGTATTGACATGGTTTGGTGTTGGCTTGGTGAAGTGTTTATATGCATTTTCAAGGCTACCTCAATGAAGGTGTCCCATGTCATGTTCTTCTCTTTCAAATGATGGAGTACTATAACCTTTATTAGTCTGTGGTGAAAGAGGTTGGGATAATGCACTTTTCCTTTCAATTGAACCTTTTTATACATTTTGGTTAGGCTTGTATACATGTAGTTGGACAAATTTAGAGACCTCGGAGCTATAAAGTGCATGAACAGTCTTATGTGGTATTGATATAGCCTAGAAAATCTTCCCTCACATGTGAAGAACTTCATGACAACCTTCATCAATGGTTCATATCTCTCCAACAAGTATCTGAATGGGAAAACATGCGAGTGAGCTGCTTTGTATTGTGATTTCAAGTAGGGTTTGTACTCTTCTAGGTCTAGGTTCATGCCTTTGAACCAGTTTTCAACATGGTTTTGTATGCCTATAGCTTGAGAGATGGCATCCACTGAAAACATGAAATCAATCCCTGCAATAATGATCTTGTCTTCCTTCAAGGTGAGGGAAAATATACCTATGAGATGGTCATGGTAACCTACTTCCTGCACTCTTTGACAAAACCCTAAACAATTGACATCTTCAAATCATTTGATGAAAAATGGGTAGGAGGTGATTTCATTGCAATCAGAGGGCTCAAACCTGAATATCTTCCCCCCAGTATCTTTAGACCAAAAGGATTGATGTTATTATAGCTAGCTGGCTTTTGGCTAGGCCTAAATCCACAAATAAGATACTTTTGGTCTATTTAGAGGTGCTTGCAAGACATGAGAATGATTGAGGGTGGGGTATAAAGGACACATAATGTTTTAGTAAGGCTTTAATTGTCAAGAAATTATGGAAAAATTTCCAGGGAAAAGTTATTTTGTAATAGGTTATTAAAGAGAAATATCTAAAAAATAGACAACTTAAGAAATGGATTAATGAGGTGGCTCCAAAGAAGAAGGTGACATCTTATATATGGAGAAGCATGATGAGAAGCAAATATTGGCTACTACGAAATATGAGATGGGGGGTTGGAAGGGGGAATAGAATAGCAATAGGACTAGATGATATCAAAGAAGTGGAGGGAATACATACTCTTTCTATTTGCATCCTTGAGCATTTACATAAGAAAAGGCTTTACTTTATGAACTAAATGTCTTGTGATTGAGGATATTCTTATGTTACAAGTTATTGGCTTACTACATTTGAACTTGGATTTCCAGAGTATCTATTTGTGGAATGGGCATGTTTCACAACACAGATAAGTCTAACAGGTTTAAAACTCACTTAGAAGAAATAAAAGATAAAATGGGAAGGTGTTATGTATAATGAACAGATCTCAGTTAAAGAGATTTATAAACATATTTCTCATGGACATGGCTTGAATGATAATTCTTTTTGGTTTCATAACACGTGGAGATGGGACATACCTCTCAAATTAAAATGTTTTATGTGGCTGGTGGTCCACAATAATATTTTAACTTGGGATAATATCCATAGAAGAGGCTTTCAAGATCTTGGAAGATGCTCTTTATGGAAAGAATATTTAGAAGACATGGAACTTCTATTTCTAACATGTCCTTTTTCGATCTCGGTATGGAGTGTAGTTCTTCAGACACTTAAAATACATGTAATCTAGAACATGGTTTCCATTTAGAGATGTCTCACTCAATGGTTTTAAGGTTTCAAGACATATCGTTCCTTGCCTTTCTATATATTGTGCGGCATATGGAGAAGCAGGAATGAGAATATTTTTGAACAAACAGAACCAGATACTAGAGACGCCTATTTAAAGATTTTGCATATTTTATTGAGATATGGCTAATGAATGAGGAAAACCCGAGAAGACATTTTTGACTCGTGGAGCTATGGTCATACTTTTCCTTTTTATATTTTTATATTTTATTTTTTATGGAGAATCCACCAATGGGGTTTGTGGAAGTGGGACACATTTGGTTTTGAAGCTAGAAAACACCATCCATTTCAATTGGTATAGGGGCACAAGGTCAAATAATAGAGTTGAGTTAATCATACTCTTGGGGGCTCTTCTATGTGCTAATTGGGTTGCAATTGAAGATTTACCTATGTTTGGAGATTCCAAGATGATCCTAGATTGGGTACAATTGAGAAAAAAAAATTGACCACCTTCCCTTACTTTTTGGATGCAATGCATAAGATATTTGATGAATACCTTTCAAAGGCTGGCCTCTAATAATGTCTATAGAGAGTAGAATCAAGTGGAAAATTTTCTATCAAATAAGGGATGCAATTGTGTGCCAAGGAGGATTTTCTACTCAGTTTTCGACAAAGGAATTTGTTGACGGTGCTGGACCCGCCAACATGTCAAGGGGATCTCCCCGGTAAGAAGTCCCAATTAGACCTCAGATCGTTTGGTGTAGGAATCCCATCAGTGGGTTGTAAAGCAATGCCTTGACCACTGATTTTGCACAGAGGCAAGTAAGATAACTCTTTCAGTAGCTAGGGTGTGACCATTGCAGTGAGTCAAGGAAGGTGCATGAGAGGTTTTAACACAAGTGGGGTGGGATGAGTGCACCCCTTAGCAACCTGTAACAATACTCAGCTGGGAAGGGAACACACAAGAGAAGATGCATCACAAGCTAGGAAGCAGGTCAGCTGACAGCC
The DNA here is from genome assembly GCA_000404065.3 of Pinus taeda. Taxonomy (NCBI): domain Eukaryota; kingdom Viridiplantae; phylum Streptophyta; class Pinopsida; order Pinales; family Pinaceae; genus Pinus; species Pinus taeda. The sequence goes on from APFE031350962.1 coordinate 14,987, forward strand.
CAAAGTGATGGTTAAACCAACAACACATCTGCAACAAGATTCATATAATTGCATACAAATTAGTTCATACACAACTACGTAAGTTAAACAATATACATCACTAAAACAACCAGAACAGTCCAACTACAATAAAAAAATATGCATGAAAATGGGTTGGCTCTTATTATATAAAGAAGTGTAAGTTCCAATCATACAATACATCCATGTAAACCTGCTAGCCCCAACACTGGAATGTTATAGCCACATCCGCCTGCTCCTCCAAAGAGATGAACTAGCCCTGTGCGGTGGAGAAGCCAAGGCACGTTACAATACTATCCAAGCTCTTTCCAAGATAGTCTTATTGGGAGCTTGGCTGACCAAAAGCCTATACAATGAGTTATGAGGGACTATTTATAGCAAAGGGTGGGGTGACCCTTGACATTCCCCTTTATGCCCATTCAACTACCGTCATGAATCTTCACCTACTCTATGACTGTTACATCCACTATTAACACTTGACATGACTTAATTACAATGCACATGTACCCATGTGAACAAAAATGGCTTGAGTAAGCCAAACTAGACATCACTCCAACTTAAACAACTATAGAAGTCCAACTGCTCGACATCCTCATGCTGATCAACAATAACATATTGATGCCAAGATCTATAATCCTTGATAATGTCTGTGTGTTCCACTGTGACATCTGTCTAAAACCTTAACCTTGCCTCCATAACATCTAGGTACACTGCTTGAGCTCATATGTCCAACTCGTATGAAAGCATGAGCATCATTGTCTTCAATGTGGCTGGACCAACAACATACTTGCGCATGATGTTTGCACTGATAAGCAAGTCTGGGCTGGTGGCAATGTGCATCAACTCGTTGAAGTACAAGTCAAGCTCTAGTCAGACCTGCTTCTTGGTCTTCACCTAGGTGAGAGTCACAAGTGATGGGATCGCATGTGTACGGACCACAACATCTATGCTCTTGAATACTCATGCATGGGAAGCATGTATGATAGTGATGAGTTGTGGGAGGTCCTCATAGTTATGCATATGACTCGGGCTACGTGCTTGCAGCTTGACCACATTGGCCCTCATCATCTTTGGCAAGTGAAGTGGGGATCCCTTGCACTTCATCATCCATGTTTGCATGTTGTCAACAACATCATGCACGTTCATCAATATGTGTGCTCTTCTAGCACATCGCTACTGCCATCCATTGAGATGGACGACTGCCTTGTGCACGATACCAAAATTGGAGTGCAATAACTGTGTCAAGGGATAATACTTCATCTAATATTGCCTTCTTCAGTTCAACTCGAGTAGACATTGTCACCAAGTCTCCTCCTTGCTTGGCCACCTGTAGTTCCTTTGCCATTTGCTCATTCTCAGGTATCAGAAAGTGAACACTTGAGCTAATGGCTTTGTCATACACTATGGTTGCATAGGCCAAGGCAACTGGATGCTTGTGCACATCAGTCACGTCCACTCGCTCCTCAACTTTCGCTGGATATGTACGATCCTCCAGATTTGGTACTCTGTGAGACTGCACAAATCTGTGATGAGATTCGTCAAAAATTATGTTGTGCATCTCTCCTTCCTATTGAGGACCAAGGATCTCAGTGCCTCTTTGGTCATTCGAGACTTTCTCATCATCTGGATGCATTGAAGTGGGTGAGTCGACCTCTTTGTGGTGAGGCATGAGGTTGGTGTCCTGTTCCAACTCTTTTTGCTCCATGTCTACATCCAATCATTGAATTGCTTGTTCTATCTCATGAGCAAAGTCTCACTCTTGCAATGGTTCACACTATTTGCCTTATGCCAACTGTTCAAATGAATCAACTACTTGTATGAGAGCTACTTCATCTGTCTGCACATGTTGCACCCCCTAATGTATCTGATGTTTTTGTGCTTCCCTATCATGTTTCCACAGCTCTTGTTCTTTTTACAGTTTCTCTCTCAACTCATGCAACTCCTCCTCTGCTTCTTCCATTTTCTTCTTATCCCTCTGCCTTCACGCGATTTTCTTGTCGCATTGTTGCCTCTTTGCCTGTATAGCCATAGTTGTTTATTCTACAAGTGTATCTACTCGAAACTTGCAGCTTTTCTCCTCCACAATGTGATCGACAATATTCCTCTTCCCTTTGCCACGCATAGGTATGCTTGGATTTGCGCCTCTGCTGCTACTATTGGTACTCTCCATGATGTTGTTTCATGTTGCTTCGCTAACCATTGCACAACGAAGTCAACCTATTCATCGGGTTTGGAGGAATTGTAGAAATACCTCCACGAGTCCTCCTCGCCCTAATGAAATTCCCCATGGATCCAGTTGAATTGAACTCTCATGCAGTGATCCTTCACAATGAAATCTCGTGCAATGATCCTTCACAATGAAATGTGGGTCATATGGGTTGAAGCTTCGGAGGTCAAACATGTACTTCTTCATCTGTTCTTCTTCGACATCCACTCGCTTGATACTCTGGATCTCATATAACCCAATCGGAAACAGAAAAGCGGGCCAAGGTACATTCTTCTTCCACTGCAATCTAGCTGTCAATCCTGTTGAGATGTGATATGCTACTTCCTTCATGACAAGTACGTCTAAGGCAAACATGGGTAGAACATGCAAATCAATTGAGGCATTGTTAGGCATACCAATATGCAATGCTTAACAATGCCTCAATTGCTTCCTCTGACATGCAGGGTGGATCCTGTTTGAATATCATCTTGTACACTTGGGTGACAAAATGTTCAAACGTCATCTTGTACAATCTATCGATGATTTGATGTCTTCATTAATGAACATTCAGATGAAATTTCTGGATAGTGAGGCATACCAATATGCACTGCCTAACAAGGCTTCAATTTCTTCCTCTGACATGCAATGTGGATCCTGTTCGAATATCATCTTGTACACTGGGGTGAAAAAATGTTCGAATGTCATCTTGTACACTCTCCCGATGATTTGGTGTCTTCATTAATGAACCATAGTAAGATTTCCATATTTCCCTTGCCCTTGTTTCTTCGACCTCTTTTCTTTGTTTTTTGGCTAGTTGGAAAAAAAAAAAAATTGATACTTGCGATGCAATAACCATGTATATGAAGACACCCTAAATCTCCAAGACTAACACCTAGCGTTTGATAGTATTGAAATCTATGCTCTATTCTGGTGGGGTTGGTAAATTCGTTGGGTACTTGAAATCATAAACAACCAGTTTGTGAATAATCATCTATTAGTTTATTGAATTTCAATTGTTAACGCTTTCTCTGGTACAATGGATGCTATTTCAAAGGATGGTTGGATCAGTTTCCTGTAGATTACTTACATGCTATATTTATGGGAATTTAGATATGAAAAAAATTTCAATTGTCTATCTGTTTGTCTATATAGGAGATTTCTTGTGGTTTTATTTATGTGGACAACCTGCTAGAGAAATATATTCGTAATAGTTTATGGTATTGATACCCCTTTTGGTTTCTAGTTTTGATGGAGCAATCTATGACAAGACACCTTTTACCACAGAGATGTTGTTGTTGTATAAAAATCTCCAGAGGATGTAGAAATTTTGAATAATTTAACACATATTCAATGGAGATTATCCTGATCATGTACTATTGTGGAAAACATACACAATACATAAGCTCCTCTACATTGATCATCAATATAGCAGCATCAATAACAATA
>APFE031350974.1:0-12397 GCA_000404065.3 Pinus taeda
TCGCTTTCCACTTCACTTTCATATAGATCCAGCTTTTGAAACAATAACCCAATATTTCAGATCTTAAGATATTCAACCCAAAAGCATACACAAGCCAAATGATCTCCTTTGCTTTATATAGGCAAGCTCTTCCTCAAATCATGGACCAATACCACGGGCCAAAACCATAACAAACCAATACCATCAACTCAATACTAGGGATCAGCACGTCTGTCGAGATGCCATGGTCCAAAAACCATAGGTTCAAATTCCAAGGACTAACTACCATGGACCAAAGGTAAGTTTTCCCACATGAAATAAACTTTTCTCTGCATAAAATTCCGTGAACTTTTCTCCACATGAAATAAACTTTTATAAAATTTCGTGAACTTTTCTCCTGCGTACTTCTTAATTCTCATCATATTGAGAGCCATTCCATGGGTGTTTCCATCAAGTACAACATCTGTAACATATAACCATACCAGAAACATAATGCCAACAATATTGTCATACGTTGATCACATAGATGCGCGAGAAAGGGGTACTCCAGCCTACTCCAACTTAGAATATCCAAATTATGAGGTCTGAACCATGCAAAGAAGACCCAAATGTGAATATGGTTCTTAGAAGCGGTGCAACTATAGGGGAGGATAAGGGGAATCATCATGAGGAATATACATGGGTTCGCAAGGCTCCTACAAACAAACCTGAGTTTGACTTAGAACATGCAAAGGAGACGTTGTTGGGCACTGCAACCCCAATCACATATGTCGATAAACGAAGGGATCTTAAAGCCCTAAAAGTGTTGTTTCACACCCTAAAGGATCATGGTCAACTGATTACAGCATTTCCCAGAAGTTTCACTTGAAAAACCACTTAGAACTAGCCAAAAATGAACCATAATGACTACTCCATGCTTAGGGTATGATACATACTGGATGCTACACTATCCAGGTGCGATGCATACTGAAAGACACTTCTATGGGGTGTGATGGGCGACAGTAGACAAATGGAAAAGACAGTTTGCTAAGTGGAAACCCGGGGAATCTTCTAGAAACTTCTCATATGACACTTGCATCTCTAAATTCGCCTAGGATGAGGAAGAGATCATGAAATATCCAATTCGAACCAAGAACTATCAGTGAAATGACACTAATAAAAAACCCAGAAGCTGGCTCACCCCTCTGCAAATATCTATAAATGGATCCCTCATCTGAGAAATCTAAAGGCTGGAATTTTGTAATTTGTAAGGAAGTGCTGTTGGTTTCTCTTTGAGACATTATATTGTTGGGTGATCTTGCTTTTCATGAGGTGAAGAGGGCTTTCATGCTGGGAGGATGATGCTAGATCAGACAGGTGGGTTGTAATCCTCTCTTCTACTTCTACTATCAATGAGGTTATTTGAGTTTTCCTCCATATACTTGTGTATTTGTGAATCTTGCTATTTGTGAATGCAATTGTATGGTTAATGTATTTCTGATTCTACATTGTTTATGGTATTATAGATCTCTATGCTTTGATGGTGTTTTGTTGCTTTGCCTCTACAGGTATTCTCTAAAGCGGGACAAGTAGGAAAGGAGTGGCAAGCTCTGTGAAGGAAGGGAGGAAACAAGCAAGGAGCCAAGCGAAATATTTAGGTTGGTGCTCTCTGCTTCTCTCTTATCTATCATACATAAAGGAAATCACAAGTTACTTTGATTTTGTGTTTCTAAGATAGCTACCCATCTTAGTGGGACTAGCAGATTAAAAAGACAGTAGTTTTCTTGGAAACAAAATGGCGACTCCGTTGGGGAGCGATTAGTTTGTTTTCTTTAAAACTACAGATGGAGCCTGAAGTTAAGCTAGCTAGCCTTCGAACTGCTCTTGCTATGCAAGTGCAAAGTAGATCAATGTTGCTTCAGTCAATCTCTGGGTTGGTTTATGGACTGAACATCTAACTTGCAAACATCCTAAGTGCTCTTGTGGTAGCTCAATAACCTCATAACATCATACCCCTGTACTTTTTTGTTACTGTCCATCATAGCTCAGCCTAAATCATTGAACTTAGCTGCAAATTTTGAGGAAAAACCAAGCTCAGTTTCATTCCCTGGTCCATCGCACTGTCTGTAATTGGCAACCTAGATGCATCAGACCTCCTGTGTGTTGTAAGTGAGATGCATCCCTATTTCCCTTAAGGGAAGGAGCGATGACTGAATGATATTGTTTCCTTCTCTGGAATTTGGTTTTTTCTTCTTTGTTTTTAGCTCTATTCAGTAGTTTTGTTGCTTATGATCATTATATCATTGTTGAAGCCTTCTTCCTTCACATTATTTAGCCTCCATTGATCATGAATTGTGAATATTTTTTTTTATGTATTTTTCATCATTTATAGTCCTCCTTTGCAAAGAGTAGATTAATCGAACTATCGACTTTTGATTCAAAAGTGTCGTAATTATTGTTTTGAGTCAATAAGAAGAGTGTCGTAAAGTCTTCCTCTTCTAGATAATTGATTGTACTTTTGTCATTGTATTTTATTTGAATTGTCAATATTTGAAGTGTCGAAAGCAATTTTCCATTCGAAATCGAAAGTGTTATTCTAGTCTTCCTTTCATTTTGAAAAGAAATTGTGGAAGTGTCGCTTTGAAGAAAATAGTTCAGATCTGTACTTAGTTTTCCTTTTTGCCATTCTCACATTAAGGAAACAGGAAAACAAATACATGCATGTGCATTTGCATTTAGACTGCATGCGGAAAATGATTTAGGAAAAGTGCATTTAGTGTGTGCTCTCTTCTCTCTGTTGAAAGAATCGTACTCTTCTTTCCTTAGTAGCTAGGATTTTCATTGCTAAAAGAAAACAAATGATTGTTTATCATTTTAGATTGCATATTTAGGAATTTTACATCTACATCATGCAGTGAACCTTGAAATGCAAAATTCTAAACAATATAAACTCTAAAATAAACCTCAATGAACATAAAAACACTTTGGAACCTAATGCAACACATATAGAAGTCTAGGCTAGAGACATCTTTTGGCATTGTAAAACCTGGTAACTATCGTTTTCATTGAAGGTTGGGTGATTTCTCCTCTTTGATACAACAAGTGCCAGTATGGACTTGTGCTCCCCGTACCATCGAGTATATATTGGGAGACCACAATAGGATGATATCCTTTATCTTTAGGAAGCCGTGTCTACCGCCCTATCAATCGCAATGCACTGAAAATTCGGGAAGATTGACTGCTGTATCTAAAGTCCTTGGTAATTTCTCTTTAATTTACCACTAAGGTGTATATTGCAGTTTTGCGATTGGTTCGGTAATCCCTCCGTCTAGATTCCTAGAGTAGTCACTTTCGTTCCTTTTTGACTCCCTAAAAGAAAAGGTCCATCTGAGCACTTGTCACTTCAAGCTCATTAAAAATCGAAGGAGACTAGAGTCACCTTTAGATTTTTCTCGACTCTTAAAAATTGAAAAATCAAGTTGTGTCAAAGCGTCATAAAATTTATTTAATTCGGAGTAACATGTTTGTTCCACCATTGATGTTAGGTTGAGGTAATGGAGTCCACCAATCAAGGATTTCCCCTTGAGGGGAATCCTAGTCCCTTCTCTTCTTGGGGAGATATTGGTGCTCCATATATGGCTACATTGTCCCTTCCAGGAATGACAATTGGCCTGCTGGTATGGTTGTTTTCAACCTCTGTCATTCAAAACACCATAATTCCTCAGCAATCGAATCAACAACCAGATGATACTAGAGTTTCTCCCTCACCTTCTACTTTATTTGTTTCTCCCTCTACTTCTTCCTCTTTGCTTGGTGAAACTAGTGATACTAAAAACCAAGTAAATGAGAAGAAGAATAAAGGGAAGGAGAAGAAGAAGAAGAAGCCAGCCAAGCAAGGGGGCAACCATGCATCATCTGGTGAAATTCCACACACCAAACCTTCCAAACGCAAATTTCCATGCATAATTTTCAAAGGAAGCCACTTTCATCAAGATTATCCTCGCATTCCGTGGATCTTGAGAGACTGGTCTCCCCGCTTGCACCATCCGGTGTCATCAACCTATGTCGATTATGTTGAGAACACACCATCGACTAGCGAAAATGAAGTCAATGTACAAAAAGGAAGATCCAGATTTCCTTGTAGGTTTTGTGAAGGCAATCATGCCCTTCACCATTGTCCTTTTCTAGATGAAGCCAAAAGTGTCTTGGATAACCATCCTGCTTCACTGTAGTGACTTCCGCCCAGTTGTCAGTCGAAACACCTGCCATTGAAGATAAACCCTTAGAGTCCATACCAGACCAAAGTCAATAGACCGGGATGACAGCCAACCTAGTCTTGCCTTCAGAAGGTCCACCTTCAGATGATACAGTTTCCAAAGAGAATGAGAACGAAACCATTTAAATTCTTTTTATTAACACAGAGTCTGATGAACATGGGGGAAATCTACCCATTCCTTTACAACAAGAGGGAATTTCCCCCTTTCAGGAGATTCATCCAGCCATTTATTCGACCCCCCCTCCAAGCAATCTAGTCGTTTCCTTCTATTGGAATCTACTAGTAGGACCCCACCTTCCATCTAATGTACCATTCTGAATCATAGTACAAGTTTAAAAAATGATCATGTCTATCACTATCATAGATGAAGGGGCTTCTGTGAGTATCCTTTCCTCAACTACTTGGAAAGTGCTTGGTTCACCATCACGTCTGCCTGAGAATCAAAATTTGTCAGGCTTCAACAAAGGAACTAGTTGACTGTCAGGGATCCTTCCAGATTTGCATATAACTTTGAGAAGGAAAATCATTCACTTGAATGTGATGGTAGTCTAAGGGCCGCTAGATTACAATATACTCCTTAGGTGTGACTACGTTTACAACATGGGTGCTATTGTTTCCACACTCTTTTGGGTGATGTGTTTCCCGCATGAAGGAAGAATGGTGCAGCTTGTTGACCAGCTTTCATTCCCCAGTTTGAACACAGCTACGAGTCAAATTCCATCCCGAAATGTTCTCTTTGCATCAAGAATGTCTCTTCAACCTCCATTTCATCCACCTAATTACTGCGAGTAATTCGGTGAATGCAACAAAGCTTAAGGGGCATGCACCCTGGTCTGCTTCGGCAGGTGAACCTAGCTGAAAAAACAAATTTCCTTGTAGGTTATATGACCAGTCTAAAACGCCATCTCCATGTAGGACATGGGATCAGTTTAAAACATTTATCTCCTCTCACGTTATGTGATTGGAAGCTCACACCATTCACCTTTGTCTATTTCGATGGCAGAGCCAAGGAAGTGTTTTGTCCGCTCTGCAGACGAAACAATCCTGCTTAAATGCAAGAACTTCCATAAGGTAACTTGGAAATTCTCGTTTTCTCAGCACCTGTGGGCATGCAAACCTTTTTTATGCAAGTGAAAAGCGACCAGTTTAAATTTAACCTCGTAGTGTTTTGGCCTAATTTTTAGTTCAACTACTGAGGTTAGGTGAATGGTTTGATCCACCATTCACCTTTATCAATGGCACGCAGGCAAAGAAAAGGAAATGTTTTATCTAAGAAAAAGACAAAACTAGCCTACCTAACCTCAGTAGTTCATTAACTCTTAGTGTAGTTAGTTTTGTAGTTTGGTCATTTCCAACCTGCATACAAAAGGCAATGAGCAAAGTTTCACATGGGGCAAGCTCACTAAAAAATGAACCTACTAATAAGAGACATCTTTAAAGACAGCTGGCATGAGAAATGTTTCCACAAGGTTCAAGCTTGTTAAAAAATAAACCCGGTCATGAGTAATGTTTCCACAGGGTTCAAGCTTGTTAAAAAATAAACCTACCACTGAGCATAGTTTCTAAAGATTCAAGCTCATTAAAAAATGAATCCACCCTTAGTAAATAACCTTCGTGACTGCCTTGCTATCAACCTTTTTAGCCTTGGTTGTGTTCTTATCATCACCTCCATTCTTTTGGCCAGTCATACACTTCCACTTGATTGTTTACCCTTTTGAGGAACAGCTGTAACGAGTGATTATGATAGCCACCCTCTTTACACTGCCGTGTTTGAAAAGTTCCAAACTTACCTGGAACCAGTTGTTACCTGAAAACATCATTCGCTCCTCAAAAACAAGTCTCTTTTAAGCTCTTTTTAGACATAAAATATGAAAATATTGTTGAGCTACTTGCCTTTCCAGCTCGTTAAAGTATGGGGAAGTGCCATCCTTCCTCTACATTTTAATCTTTTTAGACCTGAGGGATCATTCCATGAAAAGATTGAGTGCTTGTCTTATTTGGCTCACTAAAGAAATCGAAAAGTCATCCCTTTCATATTATTTTATACTTTTTCAAACTTAAGGGATTATGCCACGAAAAAGGACTGCTGGAGTTTCCGTTCTGTCCCTTTTCAAACTCTCTAAACATGAAAAGGACCGAGTTATCTTTGCCGTTAAACTCGTTAAAACAATAGCGACAAACTTGTCCATTCGGACACGAGAGAGTTTCACTATCACTAGGCTCACTAAAACATCCCGACAGGTTTGCCTGAAGGGAAAATTATAGAACAAGCATATGTTATCCTCCTCAAGCTTGACAAAAATAAAGAGGTACTGGTCAGCAATGATTGGGGAAAAAGGGAAGAAAACTTGAAGAACTTCATTGGTAGTAGGTCGCTCTTGAACATGACACTTTCACTCCATCACCATGATTGAGTCAGGTTGGGCTATTCCGTTCACTGGTCACATCACCATTGGTCCTCCATACCATCCATTTTTGGGGTTAACGCTACTAATCCATCTCACTGTCGCTGATATGTTCAAGAGAAGTCATTCAGAGAATTTGTCACCTAGCTAACGCCTCATCCACTGCAATACCTTCACTCTCCATTTTTCATGACCGCCATTCCTAAACCTTGTATCCTCAGATTATTTTCACCTCTAGAAAATCATTTGCTTCATTTTATGTCATAGATGTAGGATTCATTAAAGCCCTCCTATGACAGGTCACTTCTTGTCGACATCAACTCATTATCAAAGAAGTTGACTTAGGAACAAGCCTTTCAGTACTTTGAAGCTTGCATGCCTCAATGTCAAGTTTCTCTCTTCCGGCGACAGGTTTACATCAATGGCCTTCGACCAAAAGATTTTGCATGGTGTTTGACATCGACTCATATATTCACACCACGTGAATTGTACTGTAGTAACTTAATGGTCATTATCATTATCGGTGATTCCTCTCACGCCTGTTAACAACTTACATCATTGGCTGGTAATCAAGTGATGTCTTTCCATGTTTGAATTTAGAACATCTTTTCACATGGATCGACTTGTACATTGGGTTAAGATTGAACAAGTTTGAAGACCCTAGATCTAGTTTCATCCATCCAAGCTGCGATATATTCAGGAAACTAAAGACATCAAATGTACACCATAGCTGCACAGATGATCATCCAAGCTAAGGGATGATGGCTCTACAAGAATCACCAGTCTACAACAACGAACGATTATCTGTCCTATGTACATGAAAATGAATTTATAAAGTTGAGCATGGGAATGCCTGCCTCAATTAGATCATGAAAATAATATGAAGATAATGTATTGTATTGTATTTTATACAGGTTACCTTCCATTTCGAAGACCTCAGATCCTCATGATAAAGCATTTCACCCGACATTAGAAGATTTACGACCTCATGCTTTAGGGGGCAACTGTTATAGACATATTTGGGCACTGCAACTCCAATCACATATGTCAATAAACCAAGGGCTCTTAAACCCATAAAAGTGTTGTTTCACACCCTAAAGGATCATGGTCAACTAATCACATCATTTCCCAGAAGTTCCACCTAAAAAACTACTCAGAACTGGCCAAAATTGAACCATACAGATTGCTCCATGCTTAGGGTGTGATGCATACTGGTTGCTACACTAGCCATGTGTGATGCATACTGAAAGAGCCTTCTATGGGGTGTGATGGGTGAGAGTAGACAAATGGCAGAGGTAGTTTGATAAGTGGAAACCCAGGGAATCTTCTAGAAACTTCTCATATGACACTTGCCTCTCTGAATTCACCTAGGGATGAGTAATAGATCATGAAATCTCCTAGGGATGAGTAATAGATCATGAAATCTCCAAGTGGAACCAAGAACTATCAGCAAGGATAATTTTAGGGGCGAATGTTCGCCCTTTGGCGAAATTAAGGGGTTTTAAATTTTTAGTGGGCGAATATTTTGTATCATAGTACATTTTTACAAATCACCTCAAATAGCCGACCTTATTTTAAGGGAGAGGGTAAAAAAGGTAAATTTAGCCCTTGAAATTAGGAGTTACAACCTTCTATTGGCCCATTTTTCAAGAATAGGTTTTATTTAAGTGAATCCTATGGGCCAAAGGCCCAAATACCATATTTATAAAGAGGTATGGTAAATTAATAAAAATATAAATAAATGAGAGGTATGGTAAATAAATAAAGCATTTTTTATATTTACTCCATAAGTCACCTTATATACATGCAAGGTTGTAAACAAATAAAAATATAAGTAAAGTGGAGGTATGGTAATAAATAAAACGTCTTTTTATACTTACTCAAAAGGTATGGTAAATCAATTAAAAATATAAATAAACTAGATGTATGGTAAATAAATAAAACCTCTTTTTATATTTAGTCCATAACCCTCATTCTATTATTGTAGGCTCAAGAAAGAGGTTTTATTTAAGTTAATCCTATGGGCCAAATACCATATTTGTAAAAGAGGTATGGTAAATTAATACAAATACAAATAAATGAGAGGTATAGTAAACAAATAAAACATTTTTTTATATTTACTGCATAAGTCACCTTATATTTACGAACACTCAAAATGCGTTATATTTAGGTAAAACCTATGGGCAAAATAATATGGGACAAATACCATGGACTAGATTGTTATTAATACCATGCCAAAAAAAACATTATTAACCCTAATATTAGTATTAATAAAAATAAAAATGGCACATGGTATTGACCCATGGTATTCACCAAAATGGCACATGGTATTGACCCATGGTATTCACTAGGAATGTAGCCTATTTAAATGGGGGAATTAAACCAGAATAGATCCATATTTACTCTAGATCTACTAACCCCCGAGAGGTATCAAATATCGTGATACGCAAACTAGCATAGAGTGAAAAAATATTTGATCCCTCTCGGGGCTTGGTGGATCAAAGTAAAAATGGATGTTGTAATTTAATGTATGTTAAAAATTTTAGCTTGGTTAAAATAAAAAATAAAATAAAAATCAACTATTAATCTTATTAATTTTTATAAATTACTAATAGTAATTTTTAAGCTCTAGGTTTATGATAACCCATGGTATTGATAATACCATGTTATTCATTTGAGCATAGACTATTTAAAGGGGAAATTCTATCATCTTAGAACCATCTTAATTCTGGGTCTACCAGTTTATGATAAACCATGGTATTGATAATACCATGGTATTCATTTGAGCATAGACTATTTAAAGGGGAAATTCTATCATCTTAGATCCATCTTAATTCTGGGTCTACCAAGTGCTCAGAGGGATATATAGGTTGGTTTTATGATAATGAAGATATTAAATAGACTTAGGAAATTATATTGTAAAAACATCTTAAGGTGAATGGTTAAAGCATAGACATTGGACAAGTATATTTGTATACTTCTTTAAACTGAAACAAATCCAGGGCTAAAACGAATGGATTGATTGCACTAGTCATCCTTCTATAACTTTCCAACATATGTTGGAGTAAACAGATTGTAATTTGGGTAATTTTTCTAACTGCAAACAGGAACATACTTATGTATTGGCAGGGTGGTTAAGAGGTCCCTAGAAGTGATGAATTTGAATTTTTCTTGGTTTTATATATAGTATTCGATTTTTCTCATGCTTTCTGTGAATGACGGGTGAATTTTATCCTACACCCACTAGGTTATCAATATGTAATTTCGGTAATTTTGATTTCAAAAAATATTTTAAAGAAATGCAATGATTTCATTTGTGTATTCAATAAACACAATATTCCAATGGAATTCTACATTTTTGGTTTACCTATACAGAGTCCATGGAGAAGTGTTAGTGGTGTGACATTAATTGTCCTCAAGCAGAGGCTTTAGTTTTACTCTTTTCTGGAAGCAAATACTTTCTTCCAACATTTTTGAGTTCCATGAAAAATTTGAAAGTCCTAATAGTATTCAATTATGGGTTCAAGAGAGACATAGTATTCAATTATGGGTTAAAGAGATCCACACTGAATGATCTATCGGCCTTATCTTCACTTAGTTTAAGACTATTCACTTGGAGAGCCTACATGTGCCCCCACTTCAAGAGCATAGTAAAGTCATGTAGGACTTAGAGAAGCTATCTTTAAGCTTTTAGTGTTGATTGGAAAAATGTCTGGGTTCAATAACACCCAGTCGAGCATTAAGCTTCCAATAATGTTAGATTATAACCTGGAGCACTTTTGTGATTTGGAGGAGATGCCCCCTCATATTTGTGACACATCGTCAGCTGTGAATTGGACTATTACTAACTGTCATTTCCTTTGAATGTTACCTGATGACTTGGGGAACCTCAATTCTTTAATAATGTTAAGGAAGGAAAGAAAGTACATTACGCTAATTTCTCTTATGCTTTTCAAGTTTTTCTTGGATATCTACAACGTTTCGGGTAGGAAAGTACATTCTATTAATGAAAATTTGTCTTCATAGAAAGGCCCAATTTCAAATTCTAATGCTTTCAAAAAACATTGTATAACTGTAATGTTTCTAAAAGGAAAGCATATTTTTTCAATTTAAGTATCATGATCCCATATTCCAACTTATTTTTCAGTAACCCATTAGGCTTTGTAGCTTTGAATAAATCCATGTCTTTTGATAAGATCCTCTTCCAAATTAAAATGCAGTTTCCTTTTGGAAATAACCACATACAGTGTCTTGATTTTGTTATTGAGAAAATAGAGGTTGTGAAACAAGCTTGTGCCATACAAGGACTTGATTCATTGATTGTATCAATTATGGCTCTAGATGTAACAATGTCTTGATTTTGTTGCTTGAAAATAGAGGTTATGCTTTACTATTTCACAGAATTTCTTACAATCTTTCCATAAGTATTGATTTGTAATCTCAGTCACTGAGGGATGACTATAATGACAAAGGTAATATTCCATGGTTTGAAGTTCCCTTCTTACTAAATATTTAAATATATTATCACAATTTAACTGTTAGTTAAAGGTATTGTATTTGATTTGTAAACAATTCATTGCTTGATTTATAGATTTTGATTTTTCCCTTTTTTATTTTTTTCTCAGATTTGGTATGAGATATCTTCCAAGATTTGGGTTCCCTATTTTCCCCACCATAGTACGAGGTTTAGATGCTATCATTAAATATTCTTGGAACATTACAAATTTTCCAGTAAGTGTGCTTTGAAACATTGTTGTTGCTTTTCCATGGTGTTAATGCAAATAAGCACTACAACTAGTGCCATTATTTAGTTCAAGTTCCAAAATCTAGGTCGTCTTGTAATGATGGAGTGATTGTTTTATAGCTACTAAGGTCATATGCATTTTTATCTCTTATGTTGTCCTAAGATATTCAAATTCAAAATAAGAATTCAGGTCTCGTTTCCACTGTAGATTGTAGTCAGTTTCTTGAACATAATATATAGTATATTATCTTTTACTAATCAACTGTGGATGTGATCCCTCGCAGAAAAGAAAATTCAAAGTTTCTTTGATTTCACATTGATTTGTCAAAACATCCACACAGGAAAGGAGATTCAAAGTGACACTATGATGGCCATTATGTCAAGCCAGGTGGTCGCACTCCCTTGATCGTGAGCACGATTGTGATCAAGATGGAAGAGTTCATAGTCTAGATTGATTGTTTAGTAGTGATAGTTAGTGGGCTCATTCACAAAAGCTTCTATTTCACTAATCCTTTTTATAGAGTTGTCAGATTCAATTTCCAAAGGTTTTAATTACACTATAGAGTTGAGTTTTGAGAGAGTTGTGATTCACAGTGTTAAGTATAACATATATGACACTTGAACGAAGACAAGCATAGTAGAGGTATCAGACTCTATTATAAGATTACCTGCATATTATAAGGGACTTGGTTGGCTTTTTTATAATTTTATAAACAAGTTCCATGTCGTGGAAATGTGAAAAAAAACAGTGATATTGCCACCATGTGGCTCTTGCCATATATGGTTTTATACTTTTTCAAAAAATTCTCTAAGAGTTCACAATGCTAAGATTCACTAGGAATTTACAAAGTTTTATTATTTAGTGAAAGAATTGCCAAGATATTACAAGATTTTATAATTGAGTAAAATATTCGCCATGTCTAGTGAGAGATTCGGCAAAAAATTATATATACATACTATATTATTGATAAAATCGCCTTCCATTTTTCCTATATACCATGGAGATTCGCCCAT
>APFE031350974.1:33433-68350 GCA_000404065.3 Pinus taeda
AAAGCTATTCTTGTTTCCTTCCATATTCTTGTGTACTTGTTTATATATGCATTTATATGGTTAATACACATCTGATCCTGTATTATTTATGAATTTAGATCCTTGTTTCTTAAATAGTAGTATGTTGCCATGATTCCATAGGTTCTTTCGAAGTTGGGTAGACAAAGAAGAAGCGGCGAAGCTCTATCAAGAAGGAGAGGAAATCAAACGCAAGACTCAGGTTGGTCTTCTTGGTTCTCCTCTTGTCTATTTTCATAAAAGAAAACAATAGTAGAATTTGATTGTTTGTTTCTAAGATAGCCACCAATATTAGTGGGAATAGTAGCATCCAAGTGGACACTATTCCCATATGACATTTCCCTACCCTAAAATATTACCAAACCCCTATTCCCTATCCCCTCATTTTATTTGTGAATGTAAAACCCAAAACCCTACCTTATAAAATCCCCAAACCCTCCTACATGTCCCTAAACAAAATTTCCCCCCATAACCCCTAATCCCATCATATTATTCCCCTTCCTAACACTCCCTTTTTGCATTGTTCCCCTTGGTGGCAGAGATCACAACAACACATAGTTTCACTACCATTATCAAGGGCAGTCCAAGCACAGTACACATACAGCAGTAATGGCATCTGAGCATTCATCAGAGTATGAGATGGAAACCCAAAGTGATTCATCCTCGGAAGAACAGACTCCGCTGAGACATCACAATAGTGGAAAACATGTTAGGGATGAGCCAACCACCCTCATAGAATTGCAGGCCTACCCTCTTGATATGTCATGTTTCCAACATCTGTCATGTTTGGAGTTTTGTCAAAAGGTGGCTAGTGTTCGAGTTCATCATGAGTTGGCCCATCTTCTTGTGCTTCACTTTTATGGAGATCATGCTATCTTGGCCGGTGTCACCTTCAGACTGACACCTGAAACTGTCTCATTAACAACTGGCATACCGAATTTTGGAGAACCATGGCACAAGAAACAAAAGGTTGATCGGCAGCATTATGAGCCTTACATTAAGGCCAATTTCTTGAGGCAGCTCCAAAGAGTCTTTCCATTATGATATTTGAAAGATGAATATGCTCAACTCATGAAGTTGATCATGAAATATTTCAGCTGTGAGGGGAGGTTCTCTCATTTATATGCCTATGACATCAGGTTGCTCATGCAATTTACCAGGGTACGGATGATGAACATCCCATATTTCATTTGTAGGAACATAGAGAGGATGAACACCTTCATGCAGCACAAGATCCCTCAGTAGCAACTTAACAATGTTTATCATTTTTCTCTTATTAATATTTTGGTGGATCATCAGCTGGGATTACAAGGCATTACTTGGGATGACTTCATCTCCCGTGACCTCTTCAGCACTTCACAGGTATTATTAGAGGTTGAACATGAGATAGGTGGTCCTTCTCATCAGTATGAGCGCCATGAGACCACTACTATGCTAGTATTCATCACATATCAAAGAGGCAATAGGCATTTGTTTGCAGCAGCAAAGCGAGTGTTATTTCCACCCGGGGTGGAAGGGGCCTCAGTTCCGACATCGGCAACACAGGTACAGGACAGGGGCAAGAAGCCTATGCATGACGAGGGGCCATCAGGTGAACAAGAGGCTGACTTCATCCTCATTCATGATGATGATACAGATGTGGAGAGTGCCAAACTTAGGAGGACCATTCAAGAGCAGCAAACAGAGATCCAAGCCTTGTCTCTCAATTTGGAGAGGGCTAAGTGGATTATCAAGTATTTGGAGCAGAGGAACAAATAGGTCGAAGACTAGCATGAGATCATGGAGCTCCAAAACATCCGTGAGAATCACCAAGCTGCCCAAGATAGGAGGATTGAGCTCACTCCCTTAGAGCAAGAGATTAACAATGACCGAGAGTCTTGACTCGAGCGGATCAACATCCACCTTGAGAGACTTCTAGAGAAGGCTGACAAGGACAAAACCATATTAAGGTGGATGGTTTATCACTATAGGGCACGGAATATGAGTTCAAAGGCTCGGATAAGGAGTTTGAAGATGAAATTGAGCAAAGCGACAAAGAGACAAAAGAGGAAAAAAGAGCAAGATCGGCTTCGAATCTTGGATGAACCCTCTGTGGCCCAGCATAACACTTCATAGAGGATCTCCAGCCCAAATTTCAAAAAAATTGGGGCAATTTTGGTCACGTGACAAATTTTTCGGCACAAAACAGGGACTTTCTCCCTGTGCGTCGCGCCACTGGCGTGATGCTTAGGATTGGGAGCTCCAAATCAGGAATGGTTTGTATTTTTGGATTCAGCATGAAATATCATGACTGTTGGTGCATGGAAAAGAAGTTTGGGCAAGGTTTGAGTCCCCAGGAGGTCAAAAACACTCAAAAAATGACCTCTCTGCCTCTATTTTGACACACAGGAAGTAGTCTTGGGAGAATGAAGTTTTGGAGGGGAAAATGAGCACCAAATTCTGAAATTCCACTTGGGTTAGAGAGGCAGGGCTTTCCAACAAGCACACTTGGGCACAATTTGGACTCCAGCAGGTACCTCAAAATCGCCTCCAAAGTGGCGCGGTGCATATAGCTTTTGGCACGACGCACAAGGACCCAAAGGCCAAAATCACTTCCGCTCCGTGACATTTCGATTCACAACTTTCTCCAAGTGTGCCCACTCATTTACACTACATATTTTTCATCACCTAAGGCAACATTAAAGAGTATTTTCACTAAAGGTTGGCTTCTATCCAAGTGGCAAAGGAAGGCGAGCAGTCACCTAAGCAATTTGTCATTTTTGTAACGCTGCACTTGTCACTAATGGTTGGCTTTACATTTCCATTTTGTAATGATTTGAAAAACTGCCCAACTGTGGGTCATTCTATTTCCCAATGGCATAGTCTATTTATTGTATGCAAAACTATTTACAAAGGGTTGGTTGTATTTTCCGGGAGAGTGTGGGAGAGAAACTCAGTTCTTCATTGTATATTTTGACAGAGGATTAATGAAAGGTAGCGGCTCTGGTTCATGAGATTCATGTCGTGTGAGTGTAGAAAATGTGTTCTCTTTATGTTTCATATGTATTTCGTTATGTTTCACAGTTCATTCATATTCATTTCCAGTGAAATTTTCTAAGTAAGATAAGGTAGAATTCATGTTTATTGCTTTGCCTGTGGGATAGTTTCACATTATGTGTTCTTCTTCTATTGAAAAGGATTCATGTGTTTGTGCCCTTTTCACCCTCCTAAAAAATCTTTCCATTCCGCATTATTTCAAATCTAATTGCTAGACTTTCCGTCTATCTTGCCTCACAAAGTAATTTGTGCCTTTGTGTTAAATTCTCTGCTCATTGTTGTTCATTGGTCCCATACATCCCAGAAACTCAGTCATTTATCAAAAAATTTCCTCTTGTATCCATTTTTATTTACCTAGCCTAAAATCAATATTCATTGTAAGTCATCTCAGACCATATTGTTTATTTATTTACTGAGTGTGACCCGGAGAGAGCCCTCTCCTGTTCTGGTAGGGCTAGCTACCAGACCGAGCGTGGTTTGTGGTTACCCTGAATTTTTCCTTCCTTCAGCCTAAGGCAGATTTAGGTGCTAACATAGTGGAAACCATACTGGGGACGAAATTACTCCCTTACTCCTTGATAATTCTAAGCTTCCGGATGATAAGTTTAGGATTTAATAGGCTGAGTGAATTGGTTGTGTCCTTTGATTTTTCTTAATAGCACGTTGGCTTCTGGAAGATATACCAGAGCTAATCCAGATCCAGATCCTCCGCACATCTATGAAAATCCCAATTTGATTCCAAGACTTCGTCGTCAAGAGAGCTCTATATCTCTCGTGTTCAAATCCCCTTCATGCCCTAACATTTTTGAGTATCTTGAAGAGCTAGATTTTGATGAGCAGTTTGAAATATCATTGTTCGAGACCAAATCCGAACGGGCGGTTGACTCTACTGTCCCCAATCCACAGTTTCTTGTAGACTTGGAGACTGAAAGGGCTAACCATTCAATTGATAATTACATTGTCGCACAGGTTCAAACTCCAATTGAAGCCCCCTACAGATTGTGCACACTCCTCCAACATCTCCAAGGCCAAACCCACCAAGAGTGATGGTTGCCCATTTTGCACCTCTTGTCCTGCCTCAAGTTTTAGATGATATGCCCACAGATTATCAAAGCAAAATCTCGTTTTTTGATGGCACTCCTAACAGCATTACCGCTCAACAACATGTGGACAAAATGGCAGATTTCTATGAACTTCACGAGATCGATGCGGAGAATATGACAATGAGACTCTTTGTACAAACATTTGCAGGTGAAGTGAGGAAGTGGTTCAGAGGTTTTTCGGCTACACGTATCGCTACCTTGGCTGACTTACAAAGACAATTTTTAGGCCAGTGGGAAGTGAAAAAGAATCCTCTCCAAATTCTGGCAGAATATGAGCAAATCAAATGAAACCCTAGTGAGTCGGTCCACGACTATTGCGTTAGATTCAATTCTGTTTATAATGAAATTCCCGATCATCTGAGGCCACCTGTGGGGCTAGCCATGATGAAGTTCCCGGATGGTTTTGATGCTGACATGGCTTATCAATTAAGAGAGAGAGAACCGGCCACAATGGAAGACATGCAGAAGATCACGGTCAGCGTTGAAGCAAATCTGCTGACCAAGAGGGATAAAGCAAAGGCAGAAAAGAAGGTCACCATAAAAGAAGAATCTTCCTTGGTAGATCAACTACTCCGGAAGGTAGAGAAGATGCTTGAGGTGAAACTTGACAAACCGGAGCCACAAGTTAGAAATCCTAACTTTCGTGGCCAGCCACAACCAAAATATAGAATAAGGCAAAGAGATAAACGAGCCCAAGAGCAGACAACAAAGCAGCCAATACAGCCACCTTTGTAGCAAAATTTTGTCCATGGACAAGAGTCAGATGAGGAAGGGAATATAATAGGTGAAGAAAACCACTTCTTTACTTCGGATGATTTTCCTATTTATATTACTGAGGATGAGGAGTATGCAGAGAGTCCGGCTGTACACAAAGATGCAGATTTCATTCTAGCCAATGACACCATTTTAGAGGAAGAATTAGATGAGTACTAAAGAGGCTATATGAATGCTCTGTTTTCCCAATAGCTGCAATATTCACTTAGAAACAGAGACGTGCCGGTTAAACCAATTCAGAAGATGAAGGACGGTGAGACACCAAAGAATTATTCATCAGTTACACAAAGGAAAGGAAAGGAGGCGGTTGATCCAGGTAGAAGCAAATCACCATCAACAAAAAAATCAAACCAGCCAATTGCATCAAAAGAAAAGGAAAGGAAAGAAATCCCAGTCAAAGAGGTAGAAAAGATTCTCGCTTTTAATTTAGAGAATGAAATTTCTAAATTGAAGGTATCCATCCCCTTGATGGAAATGATGAGGAACAACAGTTATAGAGGGCAAGTATCTAAAATTTTGAATTTTGACCCAATGTCTGACATGGTGAATGTTGAAGATGATCAACCCGAAATGAGTTTTGGGCCAGCATCGAATGGTGATTCTCTTGATAGTGATGTGCCACCTTTTTATATCAGTTTAAGATTGCAAGATTTTGTGTTACACAATGCCATGTTTGATTTCGGAGCTTCTCACAATCTCATGCCCAAGGCTATCATGGTTAAGCTAGGGCTGTACATCACCCGGCAATACCATGATCTCTATTCGTTTGATTCCAGCAGAGTAAGATGTATCGGGCTCATCAAAGACTTGGTTGTGAGTCTGGATCAACTCCCAATGAAGAATGTTTTGATGGATATTGTTGTAGCAGATATTCCTCCCAGGTTTGGCATGCTTCTTTCCAGGTCTTGGCTAGCAAAATTGAAAGGGACACTACAACTAGATTTCTCCTATGCAACGATTCCGGTGTTTGGCCAAATGAGGAAACTGTATCGGGAACAAAAAAAGAAATACATGATTACAAGCAAGGAGAAACCAATAAATCATCCGATTAATTATGTACATACAGATTTAGAGTCTTTTGTTTTGTATTCTGATAGTTTCAATGATATCGATAGTCAGCTAGTAGAAGAAGATGATATTCCAGAAATAACAGAAAATTTCAAAGGAGTTTTAAAGAGAGAAGGACAAGAACAACAGAACATCGTTGAGCGATCAGCTGAAAGTAATGGACAACAAACAGACAAAGCACAGCAAACAGATTTTCAACATTTGCAAGAGGAGGAAGAAGGTTTGTGGACCATGGATTTCGATGGAGCAGTGGGAAATGATGGTGCTGAAATTGGGATTTGGGTACGCAGTCCTTTCTTCTCCCCAAACAAAGTGCTTAGTAACGTGCGGGTATGCTCTTACAAGTTAGCTTTTGATTGTTCAAACAATGAAGCTGAGTATGAAGCTCTGATTGCTGGCCTAAAAATTCTAATAAAGTTGAATGCTAAGAGGATTTCAGTATATGGCGACTCTGAATTGGTGATTAAGCAGGTCAGTGGCGAATATCAAGCAAAGCATCTTCGGATGTGGGCTTACCGTAATGTAGTCCTAGACATCCTAAAATTATTTTCAGAATATACCTTGACAAGTGTGCCTCGTATAGAAAATAGCATTGCTAATGCTCTTGCTAAGGCAACAAGTAGTTTGAAGATCCCAATGAACTCCAGCAATAAATTCAAAATCCATGTCAAGCATCGTCCGACAGTCCCAGACAATCAGAGATATTGGCAAGTTTTCCAAGATGATGAGGAGATTGATGATTTTCTACAAAACAAAGGTAAGTTCAAAGAAACCTTAATTGATGTGGAAAATGATGATGGTAAAGATAATGGTAAAGATGATGTGTACATTAATCAGATGGACGTGTTGCAGCTTAAGAATAACATTATTCCTAAAGGCTTGATACCTTTAGAAGAACTATTTGATCAAGATGATGTACCCCGCAAACCAACATTGCAGCCAACAGAGAAGGGTGTGGAAGAAGTCAATGTTGGAACAGCTGCTAATCCTAAAATGGTAAAACTGTCTAAAGCATTGCCACCAAAAATAAAGGACCAATATATCAGTTTGTTGTCTTCATTTGCAAATGTGTTTGCTTGGAACTATTCTGACTTAAAGACATATGATACCAATATAATTCAGCACAAGCCCAATCAAAAACCTTTTAGACAAAAGTTGAGAAGGATAAATCCTAAGCTATTGCCATCAATTCAAAAGGAGATAAACAGGTTGTACAAATCAGGAATCATTGTTCCCTTCAGATTTTCAGATTAGATCTCTAATTTGGTGCCCGTACAAAAGAAGACAGGTGAGATTCGCCTGTGCATTGATTTTAGAAATCTCAACAAAGTTTCCTTGAGAGACAACTATCCACTGCCCAAAATGGGCCATATAATTCAACGAGTAGTGGGAGCGTATGTCACTACTTGATGGTTATTTTGGATATAACCAAGTTTCTGTCCATGAAGATGACCGAGACAAGACAACGTTCACCACTCCATGGGGAACTTTTCATTACGCTAAAATGCCTTTCAGTTTGAAGAACGCAGGTGCCACATTTCAGCGTGCAATGGACTTGGATTTCGCAAATGAGAAGGATGTATTTTTGGTTGTGTACCTAGATGATTTGATGGTGTTTTCCAAATCTGATGAAGAACACATGTACCATCTAAAACCTGTCTTTCAAAAGTGCAGAAAATATGGCTTGTCACTGAATCCGAAAAAGAGCTTGTTCGCCATGGAGGAAGGCAAACTACTCGGGCACATTATCTCAAAAGATGGCATTCATATTGACCCAGCACGTGTACAAGTGATTCAACAAATCGATCTTCTCTGGAATAAGAAAGAGATTCAATCTTTCAATTGTAAAATGAATTTTCTATGCCGCTTTGTACCTAATCTTGCTGAGCACCTAAGAGAGATTACAACCATGCTTAAGAAGGATAACCAAGTGAAATGGATGGAGGAGGCTGTAAAATCTTTCAATTTAGTCAAATTGGCTCTTTCTTTAGCTCCAATTCTAGTCAGCCTGGACTACACTCAGGATTTCATATTGTTTTCATTTGCTTGGGAGCATACTATGGCAGTTGTGTTATTGCAGAAAAGAGACGATCATGAAAGACCCACTGCATTCTTCAGCAGAGTTATAAGAGATGCAGCCTTAAAATACAACATCATTGAGAAGCAAGCCCTTGCACTTGTGAAAGCATTGAAATATTTTCGGGTATATATTCTACATTCTCATATTTTGGCCTATGTTCCTAACACTGCTATCAAAGATGTTTTAGTGCAGATCGTTCTGGAAGGAAAACGAGGCAAGTGGATTGCAGCTTTGTTGGAATATGATGTGGAAATAAAGCCCACAAAACTTGTTAAAGGACAAGGATTGGCAAAGTTAATGGCCGAGTCAAACATGCATGCCTTAGACATAAATCTGATCGCTGCTATGTCCGATGAGAATGAGGAAGGATCATCAATTCAGGTATCTGAAATGTTTTCTCTTTCTCTGTGGTATTCAGATATCATATATGTGCTTAAAAATTTGTCACCACCACCCGACATGACTAGAAACAAAGCTAGAACTCTCAAATGAAGGCTGCCAAGTTTTGCATTCTAAATTCTGCACTTTATTGGAAAGATCCCGGTGGTGTTCTATTAAATTGCTTGGTGGAAAAAGAAGCAAAGAAGGTCATGGAGGATTTCCACGAAGGAGACTGTGGTGGTCACCTTTTTTGGAAATCAACAGCAAATAAAATCCTGAGAGCGGGATACTATTGGCCGACATTGTTTGCTGATGTATATAAGATAGTCAAGAGTTGTCATAAATGTCAGATTTTTGAAGGAAGGCAGAAGTTACAGCCTTTGCCACTTAAGCCCATTGAGGTGAGTGCCCCTTTTCAGCAATGGGGGTTGGATTTCATTGGTGAAATTCATCCTGCTTGTTCCGATCAACATAGATGGATCCTCACAGTGACATATTATTTCACGAAATGGATCAAAGCAATTCCCACCAGACAAGCTACAGATGTGGTAATTATTTCATTCCTTGAAAATAACATCTTGTCTCGCTTTGGTTTCCCGAATAAGTTAATCACTGATAACATAGTAGCTTTCAAATCAAAAAGGATGGTGGAGTTTTGTCATAAATATCACATCATTTTGGGTCACTCAATTGCCTATCATCCGCAAGGAAATGGATTGGCAGAGTCTTCGAATAAATCATTGGTCAACATCATCAAGAAGCTGCTCAAAATAAATAAGAAGAGTTGGCATAAGAGGTTGGTCAATGCACTTTGGGCAGATCGGGTCAGTCAGAAGAAATCCATTGGTATGTCACCTTTTGAGCTTGTTTATGGAGTTGATACAGTATTTCCTACCTCTCTCATAGCCCCGGTAGTCAAACTTCTCAAGGAGGCCAGCAGTGAAGAAAATCCTATGCAGAGAAGGTTGAATCAAATGGTCCACTTGCAGCAGACCAGAGAATAAGTCTTCTAGAACACATCCAAGTTATAGGAGAAGATTAAGAAAATTTATGATAGAAAAGCAAAGGTGGACAAATTTCAGTTGGATGATGTGGTGCTGAAGTGGGATGCAAGGAATGAGGAAAAAGGTAAGCACGGTAAGTTAGAGAATCTCTGGAAAGGTCCCTTCAAGATTGCACCATATCGGGGTCAGAATGCCTTTCTTCTGAAGGAAATGAACCAAGAAGATTGTCTAGGAGGGCCGATCAATGGTCAGCTGCTCAAGCGATACCATTTCTGAGTTATTAATGCTACTTCCACTGTCACTGTAAATACCATTTTATTTCAGTTTGGTTAGAGTTTGTCAAGTTAGTCTTCAAGTCATTTCAATATCAAATTTGAGTCAGTGTTTTGGTCATTTTAGTTTCATAAATGAGTCATATTCTTGTGTTGTTTGTCAAAATAATGACTCCATAGCCCAATGGACGAAGGCATTGTCTAGCTCTTCCAGAGATCTGCTGTTCTTGGCACCTCCAAGGAGCTACCATCCCCCATTGGAGCCAATGTTAGAAGTTCAAAACTCTTTCTGCATTTCATTTAGGAGTCTCGCTCCATAAACTTAGCTGCATTCCGCTAGGGGCATGCCATAATTTGACGAAAAAGGTCGTGTTAGTCATTTCCCCTCATTTCTGGCACCTGCTGGCTTAGGTCTTTTCATCAACGTTCACTAAGGTCCATGACAGTCAATGTTTGATCTTTTAATGGACAAGAGTCATTTTCAGTCATTAGGTCTAGGGATTAATCAATTTGGTCTTCAACCATGTCCAATAAAGCCATGCAGGCCAGAGGGAGGCCCTTACAAAGTTGTGATTCAAAGAATTTCATCATCATGTTGACAGATTACGATTGTTCTTCAAAACTTTGTTTTGAAGAAAAGTCAAACATTGTGTCATTTGTGATAATTTTCAAAAAAGCCTCTAGTTGATCTCTTCAAGCGTAGTCATGGTTTCCTTGAGCAAATTCCATGTCATGCGACCCCTGCAAAAAGTGCCAAAAATTTCATCATTTTAGATAAAAGTTCAAAGGGAAAAGTGAAATACAGAGTTGCATTAAATCAGGGAAAAGTGTCAAAGCAAAACATACGCAAAGTGGGTTTTCAAGAAACAAAAATCAAACCCATGACTCCAAATGTCTTTATAAAGAATTTCCACAAGGAACAAAGTCATTGTGCATACCAAGGTCATAGAGAAACATTGCAAAGTCATTGTGAAGAGTTAGCACACATTTTAGGAGAGCTTGGAGTCGTTTTCACAGGTGCGGCGCACAGAGCACGACTGCACAGTGGTGGAAATACACAGGCGTGACGCACACACAGAGCACGACACACTGGGTTTGCTACGCGGCGCACACCCACAAAGGCCCGAATTTGTGCCAAACTTGCAATAAATCACTTTGAAACACTTCAAATTGATGGGTAGGGTCTACATCTTGCTTTCTAATCAAATTTTGTGGATATGATGATGGTTTATGGCCGTGTATAGTTGCAATAAAAATGCCTAAACCCTACCACTTGAAATCATCAAAGCCATTGCTCTTAGGGTTGCAAATTTTTTGTGTTGAGACCAAGGTTCCTCCTCCCTTTCATTTTTCCCCTTCTTTCCATTTTTCCCTTTCCCCCTATTCCATTTTTCTCATCTTTCCCTACCCTAAAATATTACCAAACCCCTATTCCCTATCCCCTCATCTTATTTGTGAATGTAAAACCCCAAAACCCTACCTTATAAAATCCCCAAACCCTCCTACATGTCCCTAAACAAAATTTCCCCCCATAACCCCTAATCCCATCATATTATTCCCCTTCTTAACACTCCCTTTTTGCATTGTTCCCCTTGGTGGCAGAGATCACAACAACACATACTTTCACTACCATCATCAAAGGGCAGCCCAAACACAGTACACATACAACAGTCATGGCATCTGAGCATTCATCGGAGTATGAGATAGAAACCCAAAGTGATTCATCCTTGGAAGAACAAGCTCCCCAGAGACATCACAAAAGTGGCAAACATGTTAGGGATGAGCCAACCACCCTCACAAAATTGCAGGCCTGCCCTCTTGCTATGTCATGTTTGGAGTTTTTTCAAAAGGGGGCTAGTGTTCGAGTTCATCATGAGTTGGCCCGTCTTTTTGTGCTTCACTTGCTTGGAGATCATGCTATCTTGGCCAGTGTCACCTTCACAATGACACCTGAAACCATCTCATTAGCAACTGGCATACTGAATGTTGGATAACCATGGCACAAGAAACATAAGGTTGAATGACAGCATTATGAGCCTTACATTAAGGCCAGTTTCTTGAGGTAGCTCCAAGGAGTCTTTCCATTCCGATATTTGAAAGATGAATATGCTCCACTCATGAAGTTGATCATGAAATATTTTAGTTGTGAGGGGAGGTTCTCTCGTTTATATGCCTATGACATCAGGTTGCTCATCCACTTTACCAGGGTATGGATAATGAACATCCCATATTTCATTTGCAGGAACAGAGAGAGGATGAACGCCTTCATGCAGCACAAGACCCCTCAACAACAACTTAACAATGTTTATCATTTTGCTCTTATTAAGATTTTGGTGGATCATCGGTTGGGATTACAGGGAATTACTTGGGATGACTTCATCTCCCGTGACCTCTTTAGCATTTCACATGTATTATCAGAGGTTGAGCATGAGATAGGTGGTCCTTCTCATCAGTATGAGCACCATGAGACGACTACTATGCCAATATTCATCACATATTAGAGAGGCAGTAGGCATTTGTTTGCACCAGCAAAGTGAGTGTTATCTCCACCTGGGGTGGAAGGGGCCTCGATTTCGACATCGACAACACAGGTACAGGACAGGGGCAAGAAGCCCATGCATGACGAGGGGCCACCAGGTGAACGAGAGGCTGACTTCATCCTCATTCATGATAATGATATAGATGTGGAGAGTGCCAAACTTAGGAGGACCATTCAGGAGCAGCAAACAGAGATCCAAGCCTTGTCTCTCAATTTGGAGAGGGCTAAGTGGATTATCAGGTATTTGGAGTAGAGGAACAAACAACTCGAAGACCAGCATGAGATCATGGAGCTGCAAAACATCCGCGAGAATTGCCAAGCTACCCAACATAGGAGGATTGAGCTCACTCCCTTAGAGCAAGAGATTAACAATGACCGAGAGTCTTGAATCGAGCGGATCAACATCCACCTTGAGAGACTACTAGAGGAGGCCAACAAGGACAAAAACCATATTGAGATAGATGGTTTATCACTACAGGGCACGGAATGTGAGTTCAAAGGCTCGGATAAGGAGTTTGAAGACAAAATTGAGCAAAGCGACAAAGAGACAAAAGAGGCAAAAAGAGCAAGATCGGCTTCGAATCTTGGCTGAAGCCTTTGTGGCCCAGCATATCACTTCATAGAGGATCTCTAGCCCAAATTGCAAAAAATTTGGGGCAATGTTGGTCACGTGACAAATTTTTGGGCACAAAACAACGATTTTCTCCCTGAGTGTTGTGCCAATTGGGAGCTCCAAATCAGGAACGGTTTGCATTTTTAGATTCAACATGAAAAATCATGACTGCTGGTGCATGGATAAGAAGTTTGGGCAAGTTTTGAGTCCCTAGGAGGTCAAAAACACTCAAACAATGACTTCTCTGCCCCTATTTTGACACACACGAAGCAGCCTTGGGAGAATGAAGTTTTGGAGGGGAAAGTGAGCACCAAATTCAGAAATTCCACTTGGGTTGGAAAGTATATAGGCAGGGCTTTCCAACAAGCACACTTTGGCACAATTTGGACTCCAGTAGGTATCTCAAAATCACCTCCAAAGTGGCGTGATGCATATAGCTTTTGGCGCGGTGCACAGGTACCCAAAGGCCAAAATCACTTCCACTCCGCGACATTTCGATTCGCGACTTTCTCCAAGTGGGCCCGCTCATTTACACTACATATTTTTGGCACATAAGGCAAATTTTAAAGAGTATTTTCACTAAAGGTTGGCTTCTATCCAAGTGGCAAAGAAAGGCGAGCAGTCACCCAAGCAATTTGTGATTTTTGTAACACTGCACCTATCACTAATGGTTGGCTTTCCATTTCCATTTTGTAATGATTTGAAAAACCCCCCAACTGTGGGTCGTTATATTTCCCAATGACATAGTTTATTTATTGTATGTAAAACTATTTGCAAAGGGTTGGTTGTAATTTCTGGGACACTATGGGAGAGAAACTCAGTTCTTCATTGTATATTTTGACATAGAATTAATGAAATGAAGCGGCTCTAGTTCATGAGATTCATGTGGTGTGAGTGTAGCAAATGTGTTCTCTTTATGTTTCATATGTATTTCGTTATGTTTCACAGTTCATTCATATTCATTTCCAGTGAAATTTTCTAAGTAAGATAAGGTAGAATTCATGTTTATTGCTCTGCCTATGGGAAAGTTTCACGTTATGTGTTCTTCTTCTGTTGAAAAGGATTCATGTGTTTATGCCCTTTTCACCCTCCTAAAAAAGCTTTCCATTCTGCATTATTTCAAATCTAATTGCTAGACTTTCCGCCTGTCTTGCCTCACGAAGTAATCTGTGCCTTTGTGTTAAATTCTCTTCTCATTGTTGTTCGTTGGTCCCATACATCCCAGAAACTCAGTCATTTATCAAAAAATTGCCTCTTGTATCCATATTTATTTACCTAGCCTAAAATCAATATTCATTGTAAGTCATCTCAGACCATATTGTTTATTTATTTACTGAGTGTGACCCGGAGAGAGCCCTCTCCTGCTCTGGTAGGGCTAGCTACAAGACTGAGCGTGGTTTGTGGTTACCCTGAATTTTTCCTTCCTTCAGCCTAAGGAAGATTTAGGTGCTAACAGAAGCAAACTACTGAATCATGAAAAACAACCTATTTTTAATCATAAAAGAAACACATCTAATAGCAAACTAATCTACAAACTAAAATAAAACATACAAATACATGTAAAGAGGAGCTTGGCTACTTGGATTAGGATCTAACCCAAGAGGTTCAACCCTCTGAGGTAACTCAGTGTTAGCTCAAAAAGGATTCCATCTTTATTTTCAAAACAATAGCTAGATTACATGAAACTGTCACAAAATAATAAGCTTGAAGTTGGAGCAGAGTTTACATAAGCAAAAATCCAACAAAAAACCGACCCTAGTGAGGCGCTAGGCCCCTATACTTATACAAATGAAGCTACCAATAACTTCCTTAAAATCAATGAGGCTTGGCTCCCAAAACTCGAGATATTCATCAGTCATCCTCCACATGCTTGGCTGCCTTCTAGTGCATGATTCGATTGCTTGTACTCCAAGTTGAATGAAGGGGAATTCGAAGTGAGGAGTCATAAATGAGGTGGATTCCTCCTATAAGTCTTCTCCTTTGTCCACTTTGAGTTATTGCTTCCATTTTGTCCATTGGATCCTTGACTTTGACCTCGAAACTCATCAATAATCTGCATTAAGTACATGTTAGACCACATGGCACAATAAATAATCCAAATCACTCTATAAGCATAAATATAATCAGAAAAATCATACAATAAGCTAAGAGACTGGTTGTGTTGACTAGGTTAGGAGGTAAAATGAGACCATATAATTATCAATTTATGAGGCTCACCATCACCCCCTACTAAAGGTGTTGCTCATCCTCTGAGCAACTTAGTCAATCTCCCCATCCTTTATGGCCTTGGTGGCCTCCCTAGCATCCCAGGATTTTGATGTGGTCTGCTCTTCTTTGCCATAGAATCTTGCCTTCCTATCTATCTCTTTCTACTAATCCTCCTCTTCTTCTTCTCTTATGCCTTCCAGCATGCCTAACAATAGTGGGGGACTCAGTTTGAGGCCAATCCAGTTGACCTTCAGCCTCTGCATGGAGTGCTTGTACATTGGCACTCTTTTCAATGCCTCCTTTAGCCTCATAGGGGAATGGTATTCCCTGATCTACAAAATGTGTGGTAAGGTGTTCCATCTCCTCATGCATTCATGCACACAGTCATCCCCAAGTAATGAGTGCCATAGGATCTGATGACATCATTAGTGGTCATTTTGCTCCTTTAACATCAATCTTTTTATTTCTACTGCCTTGAATTATTCATGGTTCATCCATGAGGCCATGGCCATTAATTGCAGGTCCCCTAGCTTGGCATTGGGGTCCCACATATTAATGTCTATGAGGGCCATGTTAAGTAGGTAGAATTATGCCATCTTTGCCTTATCCTCTGATGCGCTTTGGTCACACAGATCCATAAATTGCCTGTAATCTTGGAAAGGCATTGTGCCTCTTTGTGCTAGAGTCTTTATCTGGAATTGTAACCATTGGTCCTTGAGATAGAGGCCATAGGATTTGGTTGGAATTCTACATTGCAATGCCTCCATGGATAAGCTGGCCATGCATGCCAGCCGAGTCTCTTTCTCTTGCATCTACCTCCTTAACAATTCATTTTTAGTTTCAAGCTGGCTTCTTGTAATTGCTTCCTTGTCTCTGAGAGAACTCAACTCTCTTCCCATTTCTTTGAGTTTGTTTTCCATATGGCCAACATTCTCAACTCCTTTGGATTTGACTATTTGCATCCACCTATGTGTTCTTACTCTTTCTTTCTCCAATTCAAAGAATAGTGGTATTGCAATTTTTTGTGGGATTATCCTTCCTCCTTCAAGTAGATTGTAATAGGAGGCAAGACTAGGCTGGGGATCAGGTTCTTGTAGCTCGTGTGCTTCCTCCTTCACTTGTGGCTGTTATTTTATCCTTTTCTCAAGCTGTTGGGTCTCCTATAGTTTTGACAGTGTCTCCTGTAGAACTATTTTTGGGTCCTATAGTACTACCTTTTCCTTCCATGTGGAAGATCTAGGAGTCCCCCTTTCATATGTTATAGATGTCTTGGAAGGGGATTTTTTCCCTTTGGCAGAGGGTGAATCTTCAACTTTGATTGGAACTTTTGAAGAGGGCTAAGGTTTGCCTATTTTTATCCTTGTGCTCTTCCTAGCCCTGAAATACATGGAGGCCTAACTTTTCCTCTTTTGCTTTGGCTTGATTGGTGTACTAAGGGAAGTGAGGGCAACTGCTACCTCCTTTTCTAGAGTCTCAGGGGACTCTTCTGCTTGTTCTACCTTTTCTACCTCTTTTTCTCCTCCTTCTATCTCTTTTTTTGTCTCTTCCTGCTCTATTTCTTCAGCTCTCTCATCCTCTATTTTAGTTTCTTCCTCCTTCCTTTCTTGTTCTACTATGTCACCAGTGGCTTCACCTTCTCCCCCTTGCTGCTCTTCCTCCTCACTGCTAGTAGGACTGACATCATAGGTTAAGGCCTTTATGTCATCCTCAGCTGTCATCTTTTGGAAAACTTCCCATGCTATAGGGAGTGTAAATGTATGTAGGGCTTCCTCTACTAGGATTTTGGTTAACCCATGGTGAGCTAGTTGCTCTAAATTTCCTGCTTGAACCTTAGTGTTGGAGCCAATGAGGGACTACAGGAGGAAGTAGGGGATACTAAGCTTCTAAGATGCTAGAGTGTCCATGCCATACCTTAATTCATGGCGGATTCTAAAGTGATAATCATAGACAATGTTGTACCTCCCCTCACAGGAAATGTATTTGATTATTTGATAGCTAACCTCATACCAAGAATATCGTATGCTAGCCCTTCTAATGCCATTTTTATCCTCTACAGGGTTTCATTGTTTTGGAAAAAGTTTTTCTTGGTAGCCTGGCCAATTGGTTTCTCATCCTTACTCCAAGGTAGCCCAAGAGGAAGGGTAGTGACCCTACTGATAAATTCAAGGGTTATCTCCATGGAAAGACCTCTAAAGGTGATAGTGGCATGTGTTCTTGTGTGAGGGACCAAAGAGAGGGAAAATTCTTGGGCAATCTCCTCATCAAACCCTCAGAATTTCTCAAAAAAGTTCATCCAATTTTCTTTTGTGAATATGTCCACTACTTGGGGATGTGCATGGAGCCTTGTGGAGTTAGTGGGCTCATTTCTCATAAAGCCTCCTATCATATTGTTTATACGCTTTTCAAAAACCAAATATAGAGGTGGAGATAATGAATTTTGAGAAAAACAGAGAAACAGAGGAGACTGTGTTTTTTTTAAATAAGAAGATTCATTTTTATGTATTTTCTCCTCTCCTAAATACTTATTTCCTCCTCAAATTGAAACCAATTCTTTCATATATTTATATTCAATACGGGGCATGCATGAACCCTACCTCTTCAGACTAAAAATCGTGCTAAAACTTGTGTTTTCTCCCTTCAAAACAACTCACTACCCCTCCTATAGATGTCTGATATCCCTCCTGTAGAATTCCTATAGGTGCTCCTGTATAAAACGCCGAGAGCGGGAATATGGGAGAGATTGATGGAGGAAAATGGTTACAAGGCTATGGGGGCACAAGAAGACTGTTGTAGATGAGTTACGAGGAGAGAATGAAGGAAAAGGTGGTGAGAATGCTTAGGGAGGAGTACTTATTACCATTTATGGATATTTCTAGTGATGAGGGGTGAGCTGGCAAGGTATACGTTGGCCATATTTAGATAGTTGGTCCCCACCTACCTTGTCATCATGGCATTTCCTTGTAATCATCTCCCATCATCGCATTGGAGTTCACACTTCCTTGACTACCTGTCCTTGGCATCTTGGGCTGGACTTGAATGTGCGCACGTGTGGGTGACATCTCAGATGAGTATAGTCAACTAGATGAAGGTGGCCAAATTAACTGGCCACCTTTCCCTCGTTCAACCTCAAACATATCATTAATTTTGCATGAATTATAATTTCACAAATGCAAACAGAGGAGTGATTTAGTTACTTACCTATGATTCGAATGTATTTGTGGTGAGGTGTTGTGGCTCTCTCTGCTGCATGCCTTTATTTCTTTCGATGCATGTTGTTTGCTTTCTGGTGTGTGGTTGTGCCTTGTGCAGGTTTTTCTTTAGCTAGGTCTGAGCTTTAGGTGCCTTCTCAACCTTCATGTGTGCATTCTCCTGCTGTTGGTGCTGGGTTTTGATGGGATCAGCTGCTACAGGAATTCCCACAGGAGCTCCTGTAGCTACTTCTCCCCTTGAAACTTCAGCTTCTTTCTATGCTTGGAGGTTTGAGGATGATGCCAGAGGTGTAGATAAATATGGAGAGGTAGTAGGTAGGCTTCAGGTGAGGTGGACGATGCTGCTTCCTCTCTTATTTTTTCTTTTTTTTTTTTTCTTTTACTAAAAAACTATTTTTTTCTATGTTTTTCTTGGACATGAATAAAAATGATGCTTGGGGTGTGATGTAGGCTTGTAAATTATGGCAAGGAGATAGGAAGGATTATAGGTCCTTGATGAAGCTTCTTTGTACCTCAAACTGCCTTTTGTAGCCACTTCTGGCTCTCTGTAATTCCTATAGGAGCCTCCTGTAGAAAACACAGTTTTTGAGAAAGAGGTATAGTGGGGTGAAAGAAATGCCAAATATGATGGAGGAAGGTTTGGAGAAGGTGAGATGGATGCTAGTGTGAATCTAAGGGTCCCCTTGGCACCTTCTTCTGCTCCCTGTAGTCCTCCTGCAAACTTGCAATACAAAAAAAATTGTTTCTCTTCTCTCTAATCTAGGGCACCTCAGAGAGGTTTTCACCCTAATTGCCTACCCTAGGTGCCTCCAAGGAAGGTTTTCACCCAGGGATCTTATTCTTTTTTCTCTTTTTTTTTTTTCTAACATCACTGGGCTACCTCATAAGAGGTTTTCAGCCCAATGATGGGACTCAAGCACCTTATGAAGGTTTTCACTTGACTCATTATTTTTTATTTTTGTTCAGTGAGTGGCTGAAGTGGAAGCTAAGACATGCTCCACTACCATCACTATTTTATTTAGAACTTCAATAAACTCTCACTTGTAGGTGTGTTTCTTGTAGACTTTCAACCTATGTCCATTTACAAGCATGGGGATGGCTTCATCATCAATGGTTCTAATCAGAACTGAACCATTTTCATTACATTTCTCCATAGTGTAGTGTCCCAGCCATCTTGTCATTAACTTGCCTTTGAAATCATTGTATCTTGAATCATAGAGTAGTGCCCAATATCCCTCTTGGAATTGCTTCTCCTTGATATGTTTGTCACATCTTTCACTGAAGCTGAACTACCTCTATATGGAGAAGGGCTTGCAATCTGTATTCATCCAATCCATTGAGTTGAAGTAATCTCTCATTCTGTGCATGGCTAAGGTCTAGGTCTAGTTGAGCTTCCATCCTTAGTGTATTGAACTCAAATTCTATTGACAACAAAGCCTTCTTCCCATAGACTAGTTCATAGGGTGTGAACCCTGTGGTAGTCTTCCATGTTGTGTTGTAGGCTCAAGTGGCCTCAACTAATCTGTCTGCCCAGTATTTTATGCTGCTGCTCACTACCTTGGTCAAGATCCTTTCCAATCCTCTATTAGTGACCTCCACCTGCCCATTGGCTTGTGGATGGTAAGGGGTGGAAGTCCTGTGCCTGATTTTATGATGTGTGAGTAGGTCTTCAATCAAATTGGAAGTGAACTGACTGCCTTGATCTGTGACCAACTCTCTTGGATACCCCAACTTGTAGAATATGTTTTTTCTCAACAAATTAGCTACTTTTTCCTTTATCGCTGCTTTGATTTCTTTTGTCTCTACCCACTTTGTCAGTTAATTGGTGCACATAATGATGTATTATTTCTATTTTGAAGGAGGGATGATAGGACCCACAAATTCCATGCCCCACTTCTCAAATGGCTTAAGGGTCACTTGAGGTTGCATGGCCATCTCATCCTTTGGATTATGATTCCCCATCCTCTGACATCGATCAAACTGACTAGTATATCTCCTCACATCCTAATGAAGAGTGGGCCAGTAGTAGCCTGCTTGCAATATCTTGAAGCCAGTTCTTTTTGCTGCAAAATTACCTCCACAAGGCCTGTCATGACAAGTCAGGAGGATGTCAAAGACATCCTCCTCCCTGACACATCTTCTCAAGATATTATCTAGGCCAAGTTTGAAGAGATTTCCGCCAATCCAGGTGAAAGGGGCGTTTTTCCTTACTATCTTGCTCTCCTCTTTTGAGGACAGGTGTGGTGGGAATTATGCTGAACCAACTAGTTTGCTATATTAGAAAACCATGGAGAGATTAATGAGATAGCAAATAGATGTTCATCTTGAATTTGGTCATCCACCATTCCTTCTTCACCTGCAGGCAAATTTACTCTAGACAAAAAATCAACAACAACATTTTCTTTACCAGGCTTATCAATAATGGTCAAATCAAATTATTGCAGTAAAAGCAACCATCTAATAATGCGAGCATTTACATTTAGTTTGTTCATTAAATATATAATTGTAGCATGATTAGTTTGCACAAAGGTTTGATAGCCTGTGATATAATGTCTGAATTTGTTTAAGGAATGCACAACAACTAGGAGTTCCTTCTCGATCACTGTATAATTTAACTCTGCCTTTCACAAGTTCTTGCTTATAAGTATATGACATAAAGTAACTTTTCATCAATTTTTCCTAAGGCTACTGTCATGTGGAAAGAGTTAATCTTGCGGACAAAACCAACCTCCCTAGAAGCCTAAGACTTTCTAGTGACAAACAAGACAATTAAGAGCAATCCTTCTCTAAACATGCATTATCATACGAGAAACCAAGTGTTTAAGATCCTACCTGTAGTCCCACGCTGTTGTAGTAGTCTAGCCTCGTTGATCCAGATGAGCTCCTCCTTCACTTCGAAACCTGCATACACTAACAATCAAACGATTACATAACACCTGAATATCTCATAAAACAAAACATATTCAACATATAGACCAAGGAGTATATGAAACAATTCATTAATAACAAATCATTGAGAAGAATGGACTTATTTGTATTAATAGGAAACAAAAGAAACCATTACAACCTGAGCCTTGGTGTTGTGCAAGTTCCTCCCAGGGTCCAGCAAGAGTTTTCCTTTACTTTGATAAGCTCACCCACTTCCAAATGAAACAAGAAAGGATGGTAATCTCTCCTCACAAGCTTCTACAAGGAAGTCCTAATTCCAGCAGCATCTACCCTTTGGAATATTCAGCTTTCAACCTCCCCTCCTCTGGCCCAATGCCTGTATTTATAGTGTTCTGGAGGAAGTTATTCAGTTCCAACATCAATGGGATACTTCCTCTTTTGGATGGGGTAGCTCCTCTCTTGATGGGATAAGTTCCTCTATCATAGGGATGCATGAACCATCTAGAGGCGCTCAATACACATCAAACAATCTTCTAAAATGCTCTAGAAGTGACCACAAGTAACTTTTTCAAGATGAAACTCGCGCCTTTTGACCTTTACAGGAGTATGCACCGATCCCTTGACTTACAGAGCATACAAGTACGCAGGTACAATGAGCTTGGGATGCGTACACGCAGGCAAGGTAGAGAGAACCTACGTACCCAGAGATAAACATGATTTTTAATGACTTTCTCTCTTTCTTGAAGTTTGACATGGAGGCAGAGGTATAAGGCTTGACAAGGAGGATAGTATGACTGTTGATGGAGCCATACTAACTGCAGATAGTCATGGTGACAAATTTTAGTGTAACACCATTCAAAAAAGAAACAACAAACAGATGTTCGAGAGAATAATGATGTAACATCAATCCAGTCCTATGATGACAAGTTGTTACAAAATTCCAGTGATCAGAAAATTACACAAAAGACTAATCTAGGATGGTCTGATCCTTTCTCAGTGCGATAGTTTTGTTTGTCACTTAGAATATCATATCAACTTGTATCGATAAAGATGATTGTTTTGAGACAAAAATATAGAAATACATTCGAAGCCAAAAAAGAGATCAAGACTTTTTTCATTTACAAGCTTTGAGGACAAAGATTTTTGAGGAGAAAGGAAATGTTATGAATAAACATATAGGACATAATGTAAATCATAATAATTAATAATAATTAGTTAATTACTAATTAGACTCAAGAGTCATGTCTAAATGAGACATGACTCTCCATGAAGAGGCACTAGCTTGATATATAAGAAAGCCTCTCATTCTCATTGTAATCATTCTTATTCACACATTTAATATATAATATTTGTATCCTCATGGATATCTTTATATTCCAAGTCTTTTGGAGTAATTAACCTATAGAAGGAACTTTGTTCACTTCATTGCTCCTCTTGAAGTTTTTGATGTGTTGTTAGGACAACCATACTTGTGGAAGTGACATGCTATATATGTGTCTAGACCTCACTCTGTAATTATTACTTTGGCTAATAAGTTGTATAGGATACTAGAGGTAGCCTCATCTACTGCCGTCTCTTTGACCACTGCAAAGAAATGCAGTAAGATCATTTCCAAGAATAGGAAATTAATTTTCCTTATGATTTACCCCCAAGGCAAGAAGAAAGTTGTGGCAATGGCTTCTAGTCAAGGCTCCTCTACACAGTAGCAACAGATGAATAAGGTCGTGGAGGAGTACAGGGACATTTTCATCTCACCAGCAAGGGTACCTCTGCACTGTTATGTCAAGCACTCCATTGATCTAATGTTGGGTGCACCACTACCCATTGGACCGATCTATCAATGCTTTGTTCTGGATAAAAATGAGTTCAAGAGGCATATTCAGGTACTACTGCAAAAAGGGCACATCAAACCAAGCTCATCACCCTATGGGAGCCTGATTGTATTGGTACAGAAGAAAGATGGGACTTGGAGACACTATATTGACTATTGAGCACTGAACAAGATCACTGTTCAGAATAGGTACCCAATCTGGCAGATTGATGACCTTTTGGAATAGCTCAAGGGGGATAGATATTTTACCAAGATACCAGGTTCCTATCAAACCCTTCGATGTGTGGAAAACTTCCTTCAAATACAAGGAGGGCCTTTTCAAATGGTTTCTCATGTCATTCAAATTGATGAATGCCCCTACATCCTTCATGAGACTGATGGATGACATCTTCGGGCCCTTCACCAATTCATTTATGCTAGTGTATCTAGATGACATCTTGATCTTCAACCAAATTTGGGAAGAAACACCTCCACCATATTCAGCAAGTGTTTCAAACTCTTCGACAACACAAGTTGTGTGCTAACTTGGAGAAATGCACCTTTGACTTGACCGAGGTTCAATATCTAAGATACATCATTGATGGGGTGGGTGTACATTTGGACCCATCCAAGATACAAGTCATTCAAGATTGGCCAGCCCCAACCACTTTAAGAGAGCTCCATAGCTTTTTAGGTCTTGCCAATTTCTACCGCAGATTCATGTTGGGGTTCTCTCATATCGCTTGGCCCTTAAGTCAAGTAACCAAGGGTGGAGTGAAAGAAAAGTTCTTTTGGTTAGAAACCTGAAAACGAGCATTCTCCAAATTGAAGAATTGCCTATGTTCTGCACAAGTGCTCAAATTACCAAACCTGTAATGACCATTTGAGATTGAGATAGATGCCTCCAACTATGCTATTGGAGCAGTTCTTACTCAATATGGGCATCCAGTGGCTTACCATAGTGAAACAGTTTCAAACACAGTCTGAAAGTACCCCACTTATGACAAAGAAATGTATTCCATTATGCAGGCATGTCATCAATGGAA
This sequence comes from Pinus taeda, assembly GCA_000404065.3. NCBI lineage: Eukaryota > Viridiplantae > Streptophyta > Pinopsida > Pinales > Pinaceae > Pinus > Pinus taeda. The sequence goes on from APFE031350974.1 coordinate 57,484, forward strand.
GCATTACATTCTGGGGAAGGAAACAATCATCCACATAGACCACCAGCCTCTACAGTTCATACTAACACAAGGGAAGATGCAGAACAATCACCATCATAAATGGTCCACCTATCTATAATAGTTCCATTTGAACATTAAGTATAAGAAGGTTAGCACCAATCATCTCATTGATTGCCTCAGTAGACCACCGATCATGGCACTGATCACTATGCTTGACTCCTGTGGGCACGGGACATCGGGGTGGCCGCATGTTTACAAGAGTGATCCAGAATTTGGCAGCATATACTAGACACTCATCGAAGGGAAGAAAGTTCCAATTTTTCACTTTTAGGATGCACTGTTATGCCACTTGGGACACATATGTGTTCCTTCAATTGTGCGTGCCAAGATGATGTGGGAGGAGCACTACAGTTGGGTCACTGGACATTTTGGAGTAGAGAAAATAGTGACCGTATTGTAGAAGTATTTTTATTGGCCAAAACTTTGTTAGGATGTTGGGAAGTAAATTAGATCCTGGACCACCTATGCCATTGCGAAACTAACCATCAAGAATCAAGGCGTGTATACTCCTCTACCTACTCCTAGCCGGCCTTGGGAATCTATCTCCATGGATTATATGTTAGGCCTTCCTTCTACCAAGCATGACACAGATTGTATTTTCATGGTTGTCGACAGATTCTCTAAGGTTTCCATCATGGTGGCTAGCAGGAAGAGTATCTCAGTAGAGGCCACTGCTAAGCTCTTCTTTGAGCAAGTGTGGGTACACTTTGGGATCACACAATCCATTATCTCAGATCGAGACAATAGATTCCTGAGTGCATTTTGGTTAAGTCTCTGGTTGATGCTGGATATAAAAATCAATAAGTCCATGGCTTTCCATACCTAAATTGATGGCCAAACAAAGGTTGTCAACAGAATGATCATACACATTTTACACATGTACAACTCAAAGCATCCATGCACATGGGATGAAAGTATCCCCTATTTCCAACACAGCTACAACAAATATCTCCACAGCTCAACAGGCCATAACTCCTTTCAAGTAGGGCTGGCATTTCAGCCATTATGCCCCATTGATATGGCTATACCATTTACCGCCACTCAGGTAGATTTGGCTCACATGCAGTCCAAATATGGAAGGGCTAACATCTTCATTGAGTGCATTAAACACATCCACCAATAGGTCCATGATATATTGGATAGATCCAATTGTAAAGACAAGCAGTGCCATGATCAACATTGAGTGTCGCACAAGTTCCAGGTTGGTGACAAAGTTTGGCTTCATTTGTAGAAAGAGTGCCTTGCTGGGCCATACACCATCACCAAGGCCATCGTTGATAATGCCTTCAAGCTCAGAATCCCATCGTTCCTTGGTCTGCACCTAGTGTTCAATGTAGATCGCTTTCAGCCATACTTCCCACCATTGTTAGACACATTTGTCATTACAAAATAGCTCACACCAACAGAGCTAAACCTAGACTGCATGGAATAGGCCACCACTAACCAGATCATGGACACATAGATCAAGAGCACTCGCCAGCAGAAGATCCAACAATATCAGGTTTTCAAAGATTGCCAATTCCTTCACCAAGGCAAGTGGCTCACCAAGGACCAAGTTCAGCAGAAGTTCCCCATCTCATGGAGGCACTCACCGCAATGCGGACCATTGCTTCCTAATAGGGGAGGAATGGTCCAGGTGGATATTGGTGACCACCTACCTATTCCATTTGGACCCCCAACATTGTCTCTTTTATTTTTTCGGTTTCCTTAATTGTAGCACAATTTACTATTTTTCGCAGTTTTTCGGGTCCTGAACTTTCGAAGCTATTTTCAGGCCCTAAACTATGTTTTTAGGGAAAACAAAGAGACTTAAAATGTCCTAAATTGGCTTAGCTATTTGTTTTTAACCTTCTCTTCGAGATCTTCAAAATGAGGTATTATGATAGCCAAACGGAGATCGTATGCCAACATTACGACCCCGGGAAGTCGATGTACCAATTTAAGCAAACGGGGCCCACAGTTCTGGGGCTTCATCTTCTAGGGTTAGGTTTTTGGATGTTTAGGGATTTCTATTGTTTCTCAATAATAAATAGGCCTTTGAGCCTCATTGTAACATAGTTTAGAGGCATGTAGCCACCACATATCTCCTCAGAGATAAGCTAACATCACTCGAGCTATCTTACTTCCATTCTGTTGGTAAGCATAGTTCAGTGTTTTTCCATTAATGAAATGAAGTGCTTTTATGCCACATCTGTGTGTTTATGATTATATATGTAAGTTTTTGTTTTCTTGTTTATGTTTGTATCACTACCTCTGCCGAACACACTCTACCATTACAATCATGATATGAGAAATATATAATTTACACAGAACTAGGGAAGTTGAAACAACACCCTAGAAATCAGGAACAAACTCCTAATCTAAGGTTCGATTTGAACCGTTACTCCATTAAGACATTTCACATTAATCTCAACATTCCCCCTTATTGGAGAAATGGATTCACACATATGCCCAACACTTCCCTAAGCAATTCAAACTTGATTCTACCAAGAGGTTTGGTAAAATATCAGCAGCCTTGTCACAACTATTACAATATACAATATGGTTTTCTTTTGACTAAACTTTCTCCCTAGAAAAATGAAACTATTTATCGATATGCTTTATGTTCTTATGAAATACTGGATTATTTGCAAGTTTGATGGAGCTTTGGTTGTCGCATTTGATCATTGTTGCAACCTTCTGTTCTTCTCCAGCATCAAGGAGAAGTCTCCTCAAACAAACTACTTCACATGTTGCTACACACATAGCTTGATATATAGCTTCCGTAGAAGACAGTGATATTGTGTTCTGCCTTTTGTTGCTCCATGTAATGACCTTGGATCCAATGCTAAATGCATAGCCCATTATGGATTGTCTGTCATCTACATTTCCAGCCCAATCGGAGTTTGAAAAACTTGTCAATGTAACATCACATGAATCAATATAAACAATGCCAAAATCTAAGGTTCCTTGGAGATACCTTAAAACACCTTTTGCTAAAACCCAATGGCTCTCAAGAGGTGTTACACAGTAATTTGACACCATTGGTCACCGTCCCTATTACCCCTGTTTTCGTACATTGGAGGATACATTCTGGGACCTGTGAGCAGTGACATAGCCTAAAAACACTTGCATTATGTTCCCCTGAGTATGTACTTCATGTTCCCTGAAGACACCTTCTGCAAATTATCCCTCAAAAGTGCCCTTTTTCCATTGGCGCAGGTACACAGTGTCTTATCCGCACCAATCACTGAGATCCTCAAAAAGGGGCGCGCCCATTGGCGCTCCATCCTAGAACAACACTCGCGCCAACTAAGTTTGGTAATGATTTTTTGCAAACGCACACCCATATGTTTTTTCCTTTCAGATCATGAAGTCTTTTGAGGGAAAAAATCCATCTGATAGAGGTTGAGAGTCATCATCTATCCTTGACATCTATCCTCAGTAGCTTTTCAGAGATAATGTCGATCCACAATGGGCGTCCTGGTGCATTGAATCTTCCTCCCTTCTCCATTTATAAAAGTCTGTCCTCATGCATTAGACAGGGGAGTTTTGGAGTAATGGTAGTTGTGATTATGCTTGTCTGGAGTGGTAGTAAGAGTCTTGAAGCATAGGGAGGTTATGCTGCCAGAATCCTGAGGGAGAGAAGGTCTATTGCAAGGTATACATAGCTGCTCGCCCAGCCAGAGAATAGGTTCAACGTCAGAACCTTGGTTGTATCTTTCTCTGCCTATTATTCATTAATAAACGACTGCTATTATGGTTCCAATCTCATTGCCTATTATGATGTTTGATTTATTCCCTTTCTGACTGAAATATAGTTGTACTTTGGTGGATTTTATGCTTGTAGTTTTCTCGGTCTTTGCATGTGCAGGTGTCCGTTCGCGAGGATCTCTAGGATTGTGACTTGCTGAAGCAAGGGAGCCGGAGGGTCAACTCTACTTCGAAATTTGCGCTGGATTCCAGGTTGGTCTTCGTTATCCACTTTTTAGTTGCGATTAGGAACTTGCATAGTAGCGTGATTGATTGTTGCTAGACCCGTTTTGGGCTAGTGGGATTGCCTCTGTCCGCAGAGGGGATTTACCTGTTTAGCAATTTGGTGACTCCACTGGGGAGAAGCTATTTGGAGTTTGTCTTGCATGTTAGTTTTCTCTTGCTTGCCTGAGTTAATGATCTTTCTGGGTCAGTTTTAAAATTGTTATTTGTTGTTTGATCCTTCTGAGCACTGTTGGCCCGACCATGGTTTGTCTCGTTTATTTTTTGGGTCAGCAAACGCGGTTGGCGCGTTTTTTCCTTTGACAGTCGCGCCAGTTGGCGCATTTTTTCCTTTGACAGTCGCGCCAATTCCTAAATAGCGCAAGTTGCACATTCACAGTTGCGCCAGCTCTGTAAATTTTTCCAGTTTGTTAGTTGAAAGCTCCTTAAAGTCGGATTTTTGTTTTTTTATATCTTTTGCAGCTTCTGGAAGTGTGTTAGACCTTTGTGTGACTGGTTATTACTTTTATCCTTTAGTTGTTTTCTTATTTCTATTGATTTTGTATCCTAGCCCTAGAACACCTAGTGGCTTTGCATGTTGAGCCTTCTGTGGGAAGTTGTGGTTTGATAATCCAGTCAACTTTTTGGTTGTTTTCCGCACTCATCTAGTGTTTGTGAAAGTTTGGTATTCTATGCTTCGAGTGATTCACTTCTAGCTTGTTTGGAAATCTCACCCAATTTTCTTGATTTGCACTTGATTGGTTCTTAGATTACATTAAAATCATCTTGTGTTTGAGAATTCTCTTGCATAGATCACATTTGCATAATTAGAATTCTCATTTGTGCATAGATTACGTTTGCACACTTTTCAAGTGAATTGTCTTCCAAGCAATTTGCTTCCTCCTCGTTTGAATTCCTTTTTGTCCTGTTGAGCTTAGATTACATAGCTCATAGACCTTAGTTTTCCTTTTGATTTGGAAAACTACTTTGGTGTCTTGGGGACTTTGTTGTCTTTTCATCGAGTGATTTCATTTTTTTTGCTTGGTGTAGCTGTCTCTCAAAATCACTTTAAACATTTTGTGCCATTGAAAAGGAAATCAAACTAGTATCTTTTGCATTCAATAGTTAAAAAGGAAAAGAACATTTCGGTTATTTGAATTCTCAAAAGAAAAGTTTCATTTCCTTGCCATTAGCTGCATTAGATTGTTTGATTGCTTGTATTCATTTGGTTTGATCGGAAAATTCTTAACCTTCTCATAGTTAGAATTCATCGAACGAAATGATGTTCTTTGGCATGTAGTTTGCATCTAATTAATTCTGAGAGATCATATGGTAGGACCTGAAATCAAAAATTAATTCAAGATCAACCGTAAAATAAACCAAATTTATCTAAAAACGCATTGGAACTTAACGCAAATATCTAGAGGTCTAGGCTAGAGACGTTCTCCGGCATCGTTAAACCTAGTCACTCTTGTTTTCGCATTAAGGTTGGGTGATTCCTCCTCGTGTGATTCAATTGTGGTCTAGCACGGACTTGGGCTCCCACGTACCGTCGCGTATATATGAGGAGACTCCACTAGGTTTGCATCCTTTATCCATAGGAAGCCTAGTCTGCCGCCTTGTGAACCGTAACGCACCGAACACAGCATTCGGGAAGATTGACTGAAGTACGGAAAGTCCTTGGTTCTCATATGATTGCCAAGGTGTATAAGCAGTTTTACGGATTTCTTGGTAAACCTTTTGCTTAGAATCTCCAGAGCAGTCACTTTTGATCCTTTTCGGACTCCCTAAAAGAAAAGGTGTAAGTGAGCGTCTTGTCACTTCGTGCTCATTAAATATTCGAAGGAGACTAGAGTCATCTTTTTGTCCTTTTCTCGACTCTTAAAAAATGAAAAGGTCAAGTTTAGTGTCTTAAAATTTATTCGGCCACGATAACATTACCTGGTTAGATCTTGTGTGTGTTAGCTTGAGTAGGTTTCTTTTTGCTATGGAAACTTTTCCAGGGTTCACCAACCCAAGTTCCTCTCCTGACGGGAATCCTAGTCATTCCCCTCCTCTTGGGAATGTTGGTGCTCTTTATATGGCGACGTTATCCCTTCCGGGGTTAACTGTCGGGTTGCCTGTTTGGTTGATACTCCACCTGAACAACATCATGTTGAACCTAAGGTGGACCTCTCCCCTTCGACACCTACTTCTATGTCTTCTTCTCGTACTTCGCCTGGTGAAAGTCTCGATTCGAACAACCAGGTGGCTAAGAAGAAGAAGAACAACAACAAGAGGAAGAAGTCTCCTAAGGGAGAAGCTACAAGCACAACTATTCCTCCCTCAAGTACACCAGAAGTCGGGCCCCTTTCCGCTCCTCCGCGGAAGGTTAAGTTTCCTTGTCGATTATGCAAGGAGGACCATCTACTTCGTGATTGTCCTGGTATTCCCAGGATCTTAGAAGTGTGGTCTTGTGATCAGGCCCGCCCCTCATCATCCACTGAGGCTCACGGTGATGCTACCTCATCAGTTGGGAATGCCAAGGGAAAAGGGAAGATTCGAATCCCTTGCAGACTTTGTGAAGGCAATCATCCCCTTCACCTTTGTCCACTCATCGATAAAGCCTCCACTGTTTTGGAAAGTCTCCAAGCTCCCTTGCCCCAACTCCCCGTTGGATATCAACGTCTGTCTGCAGCTGCAGATCATTCGCCTCTCGGCAATGAGATTGGCTCACATTATCCTCTTGTCTAGGCCCCTCTTCCCGAACCTGGCTGTGCCCAGCCTGTTCCCGACCAACCATTGGTCGGAAAGAGTGTCGACCACTCTGTTTCGGAAGAGCAAAATTCTCATGTTCTTCTCGTCTCATCTAATTCTCCTGAGCTTGATAATGGCTTTCCCATCCCAGTCTCTCCGGAGAATTCCGATTCGGTTCCTTCCGAGTAGAAGGGCAACCATATGGTTCCCCCACCAAGTAGTTCGGTCATTTCCTTCGATTGGAGTTGTTTGACTACCCTCCCCTTCCATCTCATGTGCCTTTTTGGGTTACCGCCTATGCCTCCCATATGGCGCTGCCTGGAACTGTGCTAGATGAAGGAGCATCGGTTAGTCTTATGCCCGTTACCACTTGGCAAGCTTTGGGTTCCCCATCGCTTGTACCTGTCGCACCGAATATCACCGCTTTTGACGGAGGAACGAGTCAACCATTAGGGATCCTCCCAAATTTCCCTATCACTTTGGGAGGCAAGACTGTCTATATAGACGTCTCGGTGACCCAAGGCTCTTTAGACTTCAGTCTTCTCCTTGGTCGGGACTATGTGTATGCCATGGGAGCCCTTGTTTCTTCACTTTTCCGTGTGATTTTCTTTCCACACGATGGAAGAATAGTGACAATGGATCAATTATCGTTCGTTCATCCACAAGCCCCTCCGGCACCATTGCCCTTCCCTCTTGGTTCTCATCCACTAGTTGGATCTGTCTCACCCCAGATCAACTACGTGACTACCTCTCCCATGCCTATATCCAACAATGCCGCCATCGTGCATAGTGTTCTGGGGGCATTGGGTCCTGACTTCCGAGACATTGACCTCCCATCGGGAGCGCCACTCCTGGAAGCCCCAACTTCCTGTTCATTATGATGAAGTTCGGGCGGAGCATAGTTCATTTCCCTCTGTCAAGCTCCCTAAAAAATGAAACAAGGAGTCTCGAGGATAGTTTTGCCAACGTATCAACCTCGTTAAAATATTGAAACGGCTTGTATCCGAGGATAGTTCATAACCATTATGTCAACCTCGTTAAAACAATGAAATGTGAGCCCATTCTGTCAACCTTCAACCCATTTTCAGTGGACTGAAGCTTGGGGGGAATGTACCTTGAATTGAGACACGATGCTGGGGGGCATGCCCGTTTCATTTCTTATAAAGAATATTTTGCATACGTGATTCTCATGTGTGTTTTCAAGCTTTCGTAAAAATAAAATATATGCGTGTGTGTGAATACATTCCAATGGGTTGTTTGTTATGCTGTAGGTACATCAGATTACATGTGTGTCGAACAGTCGCATAGCATATAAAACACATAATCACGTGAAGAAAAGATCCATCTAGGAATAAACATAAACACATGAAAACACAATAATAAACCATAAACATATGTATATATATACGTGTGTGTGTCAAAATGTTCATGCCCCGCGCGTTACATAATCCAAAAAATAATACATGTCCAAAACTCATACAGCCGCTGACAACATGTTCCTCAAAAACATGCAAAAAGAAAACCTAGGCATCTAATCACGGTGATGCTCATGATAGCATGTCACCGCTCGGACCAAACGTCTCAATAGACGATGAACGCAAGTAGATACTCCCACCGTGTGCCTCTGGTACGCTCTAGGCACGTCCGCCAATCTGGCATAATCTGGAATACCTCGAGTAAGTGCCTCAAGGATTTGTACTAGATCGTCATCCCCCTCTACCTGAGGGTCCGCTGCAGGTTGTGCTCTCCGTACGTTATGAGGCAAGTCAGTTGGTCGCTCTGCACCAACATCTGCATACATATATAGATGCTGTAAGAGATAGGCATGTATTAACAACAAAAAAAAAAAAAACCTTAAATACATAAAAACGTTAAAAAAAGCAAAGAGTTCTTACCTAGCTCCTCATCCCAGTCCTCTCCGACAGGCAGAGGGATATCAGGATCTCCAGTGAAATCTGTGCCCGCATCGGGCCAGTCCTCGATGACAATCATCTGGTGATGGAGCCAGATAAAGAACTCGGGCCTCCAGGCCATCTGCTGGCCCCCTCCTCCTCTGGGCATGAGTTCTGCCCATCGATTCAACCTCGGCTCCCGTAGCACTGGATTTGCCACTATACCCCCCGGTACCCGAAATATCGGCAGTCACTCCAGGAAGAAAGTTACCACGATAGATCCATAGCCGAACTGTTTGTTCCCATCACGCTTACACTTGGTAAGATGTCGTTTGATGTTTGTTGTCACTTTCGTGGCCCAATCAAATAGTGTAGGCTGGAAACACTCAGTGGCCAGCAGTAAATAATTTTTGTTGGCCTCGTGGGGTGCCTATACCCCAGCTGTCCGGGTGATATTGAATAAAATCACTCGTAGCACCAGGTCGGGCACCATGTTAATATCTACTTTAGCACTGTTTGATCCAAACTGTGCCCCAGGACAAACTCGTTCCACCACCTCCCCTATCTTCTCTCCAGAAGGTCGACTACCAGTCAAGATGGGTCGTGCACCTCGCCGCGATAGTCCAGTGATAAAGAAGACATCGGAAACATCTAACTCCAATGTCTGGTCTTTCAGGCGAAATACCTGATCCTCCGTATCCCAAGCATCCACGATGAATCGCAGTAGCTCAGGGGCACAAATATGAGTTGTGAAAAATTTCTTCAAGCCACAATCTCTCAGAGCATTCATACATGCATCATCCTCCATTGCCATGGCATCCACGGCATCATGCTCCCGTTCTCTCCATTCTAGAACCATTCTAACAAAACCCTGCAACCACAAAGGTGAAATTTCCATCATTAGATCATTGATGAAACCTAAACTGGAAAAAATTTGCAATTACAACGGTCAAATTTGTGGCAAATTGAGATCGCGCGGTTGGCGCGACTGTTCCTAAAACAGTCGCGCCAAGGGCGTGACCCCTTTAGGCAAAAACACCATTGGCACGATCCCGAGCGGGAAACTCGTGCCAATGGCGTAACCCTATGAAATTGCAAATCCTCTTGCAGGGAACTAAATTATGGATGAAAATCTAAAAAAATGGAATGAAAACAGAGCTAAAGATGAGGCCTCTTACCTGTTGCAGACAGCGGCTCGAATGATCTCCTGGATTGATCGCAATCAGCAGTTGAAATTTGCACCAAAAACCCTTCAATAGTAAACTCACAAGGTAAAAAGTAAAAAGTAAGTTTATTTTTACCATTTCACTATTTATAAGCATTTTTTGACCTAAAAATACATTAGAAATAATATTTTTGAGATATTTTCATGTCGAAGTGGGTTTTACGCTGTTCTTGTATGATGACAGGGGTTAGTGCAACTCAACGCAATCAAACGAGCTCTTTTCAACTTTTTCAAGCTCGGTAAAACACGAGAAAAAGGTTACTTTACGGTCTGCTTTCAGCTCTTTTCCTGACCTTTTAAAGAGGAAAAGATTGTCGAGTTATTCCTCTTGGCTCGTTAAACGTTAATAAGCGGCGGTCGTTTTAAGTTCTTTTGTCGACCGTTAAAACATAAAAAGATTACCGGGTTCTTGTCGTTTCAAACTCGTTAATGGTTACGAAACGACGTGGTTTTGATCACTTTTTTACTTTTTCCGGTCGAAATCACTATTTATGAAAAGTACTCCTCGATCGTAATGGTCGGGCGGTTTTGTCGGGCATTATTTTATACTTTTTCGAGCCCGAAAGACACAACTTTACGAAAAAGGACACCTCTGGAGTTTCCTTTTCTGCTGTCTTTTCAAACTCTCTAAACATGAAAAGACGCCGAGTTCTTCCTTTGTCAGACTCGTTAAAACCTGATGACATCGGATCTTGTCGAAATAACACACCACAAGCATATGCTATCCCCATCAAGCTTGTTAAAAATAATTGGGGTACTCGCCAGAAATGGTGGGGGAAAAAAGAAAATTTTGGGAACCATAATTATTTTCGTGTCGGCAGTATGTCGCTCTTGAACATGGCACTTCTCTGCTTTCGTGTCGGGGTGGGGATATCTCATATCATTTTTCACTTGCCTCCGTGGGTTTGGGTAATCCTATTTGACCTCTCATCTGCTCATTGCCTCGTCATCATGACTTCTGATCCATCGATGTCAAATACTGCCAATTCCACTGTCGTGC